>ML788853.1:112694-141549 GCA_009831015.1 Picea engelmannii
AAAAAAATTGAGAAGAAACAAAAAGCAATTGTTAAGCAACCCTGTCCTTCACTCCAAGAAAACCTCCCAACTGTGAAAGTTTGTGCTCATTGAAGCTTTTGTTGATGATGTATATTTCTGCACGGACCCGATGAAGTATATGAACCATTGAGATGTCCACACATATCCACTTTCTCTTCTTGTAATGAAGAAGATCCAAATAAATTTTGGATGAAACTTTGAAAACTGTGCACGCTGAAATTTTGTTGATTTTAAAATGATCATAACTTCACTTCCCGGGCTCCGTTTTGGACGATTTGTTTTTTGAAATTGGATATTTTTTCGAGGGGAATTCAAATATCCAATTTTTTTATGCAAATGTTTCATAGAAAATATCATAATTGAGTCGGATGTGCGCGACTCCATTTTTTTCTCCTGAGATGCATGCATTGTGCATGGAAAAGTGTATGCATGTGACCCCTACGATACATGTCATATATATTCCACATGAAATTCAGAAAACAAATCTGAAATGGAGTAGACATCATATTCAATTAATGGAATACAAATTTGTGCAAATATTTGTGTAGAAGGCTCTTCAGAATAAAATGTTTGATCTTCTGATGGCTTCTCTTATGGCTCTATCTATTCAACCTCCTACATGAAATCTTCATAATATTCTTTATTCCCAAATAAAACCTCCAATATTCTCCATAATTCGTTTGGAGTTGAGTCTTGTGAGACATCATTTACTTGGTGGAGAATTTCTGGAGAAATAAACAAGCAGATAAATCCTATGGCCATATCTTGTCTATTGAGAAAGTCGTTTTTTTTATCAACGGAATCATGATCTACTTCCATTACCATAGTTATTTGGTACAAGCCTCTGCACCTGAGCTGAAGAAGAATTTTTGGCTTCCATTCCAAATAGTTATGAAGCGTGAGAAGTATTTCCAGTGAGTAATCCATCTTTGTTGCGTTCTTCAATCTTTGGTACCTGCAAAAATAATTCGGTGTAGATTTTGCTTAGCAATCCGTCGGCTTTGATACCATGTAAATGCCTGCTTAGAAGTTTATCAGCTCTGATACCATGTTATTTTTCATGTTTTGTTTCTTATTTCTTAGCAATTGTCCTACAGGATACTAACTTACATGATGTATTGAATTTTTAAATCGTTTTTTGCAAATTAAAACATAGTATTATTTAAACAGAGGATTAGTGTAAACGGAGTTTTAATTTAGGATCGTTTGCAAGCTTCGATGGATTAATAGTTGTAAGTTTTATTAGTTGTAATTAAGCCTAGATTTAATTATCAGTTCAGTTATGTTTTCATAGATCTATTTGGTTCATTAATCTTGTTTTAGTATGCTAGGATAGAAATAGATTTTGGGGTTATGTTTCTAAACGCATTCTAGTTTGAAATTTGAGTTTTAATGATATGATTGGTCCAGTTTAGATTATAAAATCTCAAGTATAGATTTGAATTGCAATTTTAATTAAGATTTTTAATCATAAGTTCATAAGTTTGTAAATTTGTTTGAGTTAGCATAAGAATTTTCTTGAATTAGTATAATAGTGTTTTTTAATAATTGATGATTGGTGCATAAAGTTTAAAGATCACATGGATTTCCAAGATACTTAGTGTTGCTTCTATGATGGAAAATCTTTTTTTAGATTGCTCGATTCACACTTTCCATTTCTCTGTAGAAGTCAACATTGAATTAATCCCTCTTGAATTGTCACTAATAGTCATATGGCATCGTGATGTTATTCGGCATCGAAGACATAATCATCATCTTTGAATTCTCTTTTCCTGTTATTGCAAATTAAGAATAGTTTTGATTAATTAGAATCTGAATACAGTCGTGATGTTTTTTTATTAAGTAGGTTAAGATTTCTCCTTTGCAAAATAGAAATGATTATGAGTTTTGTTTTAAGAATAGAGTTTACTTGTTGAAATAGTCTTGATAGGTTAATTGTTTGTTTGCTTATTTGCTTAAAGATAAAAGATCAAAAGTAATTTACTTGTTGTTTCTCATTAGGTTGAATAGATTAACTTGTTCAAAGTAGGTTATGATTTTCTTCTTTAGAAATAATCCATCAATCCATTGTTTGAAGTTGCTTAAGGTAAATAGTTCAAGCTCATTAATAGGATTTGCTAATTGATAAAAATGAAAGAGTCATTTATTAAGTAGATTGATCCTTAGATAGACCATCCCCTTAGTTAGACAATACTCCCATTAGATTTTCTTCCTTGGCTCATACAGTGCCACAACTCTAAGTTTACTTACCCGGGGTTGACAATTTAATTGAGGGATTTAGTGCATATAGAATACCCATCAAGAAGCCACTGCCAAACTCTTCTTTGAACGAGTATAGGTACATTTTGGGATCCCACAAACCATTATCTCAAACTATGATAGTCGGTTCCTCAGCTCATTCTGGTTGAGCCTATGGTCACTACTAGAAACCAAGCTCACCAAATCCACTGCCTTCCACCCCCAAACAGATGGCCAAATTGAGATCGTCAATCAGATGGTTGTACATATCTTGCACATGTACAATTAAAAACACCCCCACACATGGAATGGAAGTCTTCCCTATATCCACCATAGCTACAACTGATCCCTGCATAGATCAACTGGCCATGGACCCTTTCAGGTGGGGTTGGGATTCCAACCATTGGGCCCCATGGATGTTGCACTACCCCTGGCAACCACCTCAGCTGACTCATCCCCTCCTCCACCAAAAGCTGACAAAGCCACCCAGTTCATTGAGAAGATCCAACACATCTGCCAATAGGTTCAAGATATTCTATAGAAGTCTAATGCCAAGTACAAGTAGCGCCATGATCAACATTGGGTGCCACATAAGTTTTAGGAGGGCGACAAAGTTTGGTTGCATTTGTAGAAAGAACGCCTTACAGGGCCCCATCAGAAGCTTTGCCCACTCTGTTATGGGTCGTACACCATCACCAAGGTTGTGGGTGACAATTCTTTTGAGCTCAACATTCCCCCCTTCCTTGGTCTGCATCCAGTATTCAACATGGCTCTCCTTCGGCCATATTTCCCACCATTATTGGATACCTCAGAGATAGCGGAGCAGTCGAAACCAACAGATCTCAACCCTGACTGCATGCAACAGGAATCCAGTGATCGTATTGTGGACACATAGATCAAGGTCACTCAACAACAAAGGATCCATATTTAACGAATCGTCAAAGAAGGGCAGCTCCTGCACCAAGGCAAGTGGCTCAACCGGGGCCAAATTCAGCAGAAATTTCCTCATCTGATGGGGGAACTCAACGCAATGGAGACCATTGCTTCCTAAAGAGGGAGTATTGATCCAGGTGGATATCAGTGGCCACCCACCTATTCCAATAGCTTGAAAAATAGTTTTCCACCTTGGCAGTTTTTCGGGTTCCAAACTTCTGGGGCCATTTTGAGGCCCTAAACGACGTTTTTTTTTAGGCCCTAAATGATCTTGCTCCATGAGCTAACAATTAAAGTGTCATGGTAAGTGTCGACTTAATACTTGAAGTATTTGAATATGTTGCATTTAAACTTTTCTTGATTATGGAGTGTCTACTTGGAAATTATGATTTTTTCCCTATTTCACCTTGATGAGTGTCATGGTTTCCTAGTAATTAGCCACCCTCAGGGAAATGTTTTCTACTGGGGGTTATCCTTGAAGGGTCATCATGCCATTCCTTCTCATACTTTCCACCTTCCATTACTTGTTCCCCTCCATTTCCCCATATTTTAGGTTTTCGGGCTTATTGATCCAAGAAGGGAATGTACCTCATTTCATGGGAAGAAGGGGCCACTATGCTTGGAGGTGCCCTGGAAAAAAAATCATGCAATAAAATCCCACCCTGGGATCCTGAGAGTAGTGAAATGCCTCTCAAAAAAAAATAAGGGACCCATAAAATAAATAATTAATTGATCAATGATTATTTCCAAGGTAGAGTGTACGTGGGTTATGCATTTATTTTTAGTTCCCCTTATTGTCTTCAACTTGGAAAAGCATGCAAACCAAGGTAGAGAGTATGTGGGATATGTATTTCCTTTTAGTGTCCCTTATTGTCTTCAAATTGGAAACACATGCAAAATGAATGGCTAATAAAGAACTTGGAAAAATATGCTTTAAAAACAAAAAGAGGAAAAGGATGTGGCTAGTCCTCAACAAAGGCATCCATAAATGAGACAATACCAGCCCTTGTATGTCATGAAACCCCATACCTAGAAGTCTAACAGCATCCACCTCACATTCACTACATAACCTAGAAAATATTGTCCTCGGGAACATCCCCTACTTGAGGAATTGGTTCACCCAATTAGGCATTATGACACCCCTCCCATATCTAAATTTCGCAAATTGCATAGGGTCTTTGAGCACTTGCTTGATTTGAAAGGGTATACTTTTTTCACATGTTTAGATGGTTCTTGTATTGAATGTGATTTATTTTTCATGATACATATGACTTGAGACCCTTGGAGGATGAATTTATTTGTCTTCTCAGGACCTTGCTTGGTGGATACTTGTGGAGGAACAAGCCTTTCTTGGGCCTTCATGGGGGCATGAATCCCATAGAGTGAATGTCATACCCCATTCATTGGGGCAACTTGGATGAGGGACATTTCCTTTTGAGGCATTTGATTATCCATTGGAACTGACTTGCTATCCTTCTTAGCCCTAATGTTTGTCTTTGGAGGCCATACACTTCAATTTTGGGGCATGATGTCATCACTTGGAAGGATAGGGTTTGGTGGTGCATGGTGTTTAATGGTGATATGGCATGTTTTTGAAGGAATAACCTATCACA
Source organism: Picea engelmannii (assembly GCA_009831015.1). Lineage (NCBI taxonomy): Eukaryota > Viridiplantae > Streptophyta > Pinopsida > Pinales > Pinaceae > Picea > Picea engelmannii. The sequence goes on from ML788853.1 coordinate 117,500, forward strand.
TTGACATTTTTCCTTGGGAGGAAAAATGACTTCCTCAACAAGCTCAATGTTTTTCTCTTTACGCCCCTATGTCACCTCTTAAGGGAGTGACGCCATTATTTTAGGGATTTCTTCATAATAATTTTTTAATTTGGTAAAAAATATTGTTTAGGAAGGCAAATTTGTAAGGTCGGCCTCCTCAAGTTATGAATGTAGACAAACTTATGTGGAAAAAATATTTTAGGTGACCTCATATAAATAGAGGTCACCTCACATTTCAATTTGACATAACTCACTTGAGAATTACATACTTCTTGGCTGAAATTTTTTCCCTACTTTGGAAAATCGCATATCTCTCTCTCGTGTGTTATTTGGATGATAGTACTTGTATTTTTGTGAAGGAATCTAAGGTGCTATCTCTTGGATGCTTGTTCTTGGTAATTTTGGTGAAATATGCTTGATAAGAAAGGGTTTCTTCATGCTTTTTCTTGGAATTGATAAGGAATTTATGCATTAATTTTATTTTTCTTCTTGTTTCAAGATAAACTTGTCTAACCCCTTGGAGGAGTATAAAGGAATACACCCTCCATCAAGCCTTCTTTGTTATCATTGAATAAACTACTTTGCAAAGGTTGCTTGGAGGAGTAAAAGGGCTTACACCCTCCTAGATTTACCTTGCTAATTTTGTTTTCTCTAGGGAGTAAAAAGGATTACAACCCTAGAGAAGTAACACAACTAGCTCTTACACAAGAGACTTCATAACCCAATTGATTTGGAACTAATCTAATTTGCAATGGAGATATAAAATCATTGCATTGGTATATGTGCATCGTTGATATATTGCAATTGTCTAAGTTGGAATTGATTATATATGTTATAAGCATTATTGTGCCCTAAGGGCATCTTCTTTAGCCAAGAAGTTCTCTTTTTTGTTACAAATTAATGCTACAACCATTAGGGTTGCAGAAAACACATCTTCTTTCAATCCTTGCTTACTATTCTACCATTGAAATTCACTTGTAAACCTTGGTGATTGTTCTACTAGTTATTGACTAATGTTTGGGTGGTTTACTTGCTAATTTATGTGTCTAGATATTGTTGTTGTAGAAATGTTTTGCTACAGCCACTTGGCTGTCATAATAAAATTTTGATAACACATAATTAATAGCCCTTAAAGCCACCAAAGTCTTTAAACATTGGAAGTTTGACTAGTCATTGCTAGCTTTATTTATGATATCTTGTACTAGATTTTGGATGGTTAAATTTACAGCTATGGACATATTTTATTGTTGATTTATATATGTCCATACTGCTGCAATTTGGGACAGCAAAGAGTTATTTCTTCATCCCCTTTGGTTTAAGTCTTGTATATCTATCGTTTTTCTTGTTCAAGGTAGAGTTAACATTGTTTTGCAGGTTTTCAATACTTATCAACCATTTCTCCTTTCAAAAGACTCATCTTCAATCCTTTCATCATATCCAAACTTGACCTATAGAGGTTTTCATCATCATCATTTCACTTTCCATCTCAATCCCCCTAGGATCACCAGGATTCCCCCCTTGTGGTGATTTCATCATTAGTGAAGCGAGGGGAGTGTTTATCCAAGGTGACAGTGATTAGGTACTCTCGTAGTTGTCACACTTCCATGGATTGGGTTAGGTTTTTTCCAAGATACATATTGTGTGAATATAGTAATGAAAATCATGATTTTGATCACTTTATTTCTATTTTGATCCTCTATCAATCAACACTCCTTATCTTGAGCTTCGTAATTCTCCATTTTCCAATTATATAGTTATGCATCTAGCTTTTTTCTATTGACAATGGTGACATGACTAATATTTATCCTTCACTATTGGGCTTGGTATTGTCCTTTTTCTCATTTATTACTTTATACAATCATCATGCTTCATGGCCTTCATCCTATGTCTCAACCCAAGGTTTTCCTTCTTTTGGATCCAATGAGATTATGATTTTTCTATGTGTTGACGGGTCCAAATGTCCCGGTCAAGCAAGTAAGGGAGAGTGCCTAATGACAAGTCCCAATTAGACTTGCTCTCGCTTGGGGTAGCGTTTCTGACCAATATATTGGCATGGTTGCCAAAATAGTTTATTAGCTAAATATGAATATAAGAACTAAAGGTTCTTAGATGAATTACAACCTGAAACTAAACTAAAATGATGCTACCTACATCTATTTTAAGATGCAATCATAAACTAAACTACACATATATTAATTAGGAGGAGACTAATAAATATTAAATACAGTTAAAAGAAATAATATCTTCTGAATTAGAAAGAATTCATACATTCATATGATAAATGAAAGAAATAATGTCAATAAACACATTTACAAGTAATTGTGTTATGGTTTGACAACATTATAATTGTATTTAATAAGGAAACATGTGAAAATCTAATCATATAAGAAAGTTGCAAAAATAATCCATACAATGAGACTTACAATACTCAAATAACTAATAAATGCATTAAGAAAAATCCCAAACACATTTACCATAACCACACGTTTCAAGAATGCCTCTTGCTCTTCATTTAAAATGGGAAGTAATAGTACCATCCTATACTACAAATTGCAAAAGTCCCTCTTTGTTACATACATCCATTTTATAAAATATGAGGAAGGGGATTTTTGTATCCTATAACTGTCACTCGGTCAAATGACAGTTAAAACTCTTCATTTCACCCTCCGGATTGGGATTTTTACAATAATTACAAAAACTATCAAAATACAAAGATCAGATACAATAATCAAGTGTCTTTGGGTGTTTGCATTTGATCTTTGAAGTTCTTCCATAACTTGAAATCTTCTAGAATGGTCTCCATTCCACTCACCTACATTTTCTCCATCTTGATTTCATTGTCACAAATAGGGGCCTCCACTTTTGTCTTTAATGCTTACTCTGTCTACGCTGTGAATTTCTCTGCTAACATAATCAGTTGATTTGGTTTCACTATCCTCTTTTCTAGCATTTCCCTATCAACTTCTTTTGTTGCATCAATTGTTCTTCTACTCAGGTTCCTTTTTTTTTATACATCTTCTATCATTGTGTGAGCATACCCTTTTTTTTCTAAATCTACCATGGTTTCTATTCTAAATTGTTCTAGTAGTTCATATGATGCTCTCCACAACCTTCTACAAGCTTGTCCCACCATTTATTGAGTACTTTTCATATTATTGAGGAAGTATTTCCCAATGTTGAGTAAAATCTTGTCCTTGATATTCTACTTGGTTGTATATATTAGCAAGGAGTTAGGAGGGTTATCACAAATGTATTGACAATTGATAATATGGTCATAGGCACCTTGAACTTTATGATATTCTTATTTCACAATATTCATTTGTTTTCCTATTTTTAGGTTATCCGGCCAATTCATTTGGATGTTGTGCAATAAAAAGAAGAATTTCTTCTACATATCTCCTAATGCTTCATTTGCTTTGGCGGATTATTCTTTTATTATCCTCAGGGCTATAGTTCCTTTTTTGTTTTCTTCAATAGTTTTTTTGAGGATATTATTCTCTTGTTGCAATTTATGAATTTGTGCTTCAATCTTCTCATTATATTTGTTGATTTCTAATTGTTCACCCCGGAGCCTTGTTACTTCCTAAGCATATGTGGCCTTAATCTTTTCTATCTCTTCTTGGTGTATCTTTTGGTTCAAGCTGACCTTCTTTCCAAACTTTTCCCTTAGTTATTTCTCCTGTAGTTGCAATTGTTTCTCCAATTCTTCTTTGTGCAAGCATTATGTTGTCATGGATTCCTTTCTGAATTCACTCGTCATATTGTGTCTGATAGTATCCATCACAACCTCTAGCTCAGATACTCTTACTTTAGGCATGTCTAGTGCTTCTGCATCTTCATAAATTGAAATCACATTTTCCCCAATGAAATCATTCAGGGTCGATGCAGCTTGAATTGCATTAAGGGTCGATGCAGCTCAATGCAGCTTGAAGAGCCCGAAGTTGAGGCCAATTGTTGAGTAGAGTTCCCACACATGTCAAATTCCAAAGAGAAACCAAATGTTAAGGTGCACATTGACATCACATTTCAAAGGGTGTATTATAGTTGTTGAATGTGTCTACAAATGCATGAAGGAGGTCATCAAATAGTGTTTTGACACAAAATATCAACAAAAGTTTAAAACGGAACTTTTGCAGCGAAATTTGCTACAAAAGTGTTGAAAGTATCATTTTTTGTAGCAACTATCTCCTTTAATATGTAAATATCAGTTTGGATGTCCAACGCAATTGGGGAATAGTGCATAGGTTTCATTATAATAGGATTTAATGCAGACTACACACATGAAATTAAATTCAAGCTATGCTACTCTAAAGCATTTGGATTTTTGAGATTAAGAGAAAAGGTAAATGTTTTGAAGGGAGGAAATGGTTCCAGATCTCATCATCATCATTTGGAATGAAAGTATAACAGTCAGAAATATTCAGAGATTTTGCAATAATCAGACAAGAGAAGAAAGGTTCAAAAAAGTACTCACTCTGAAAGTGCTGAAGCAAGCAGTTTCAGAGCGAACTCTCTTGCTACGCTATGAAAGTGACAAAGAGTACTAGATCAATGCTTGAATTGAAATCCAGTCATATCCAACTGTCCCACATGGTCCACATCAGCTTCTAGGTTCAATGCCATCTTGATAAAGATGTATATTTTCAAGATTGTAATGTATTTAAATAATCCTCTTTGACTTTGTCACTTCACTTTATTATTTAAAGAATCCTCTTTGACTTTGTCACTTCACTTTATTATTTAAATAATTTCTTCTTTTCAAGCACTTTGAATTCTATGACCTTTTGGGGCTTCAAGCCAACATATGAGGGTCCTCCAACTTCGTAAGGTCGTAACTCTCAAACCATGAGGAGTTATGTGATGTTCCACATACCACCAGAAATAGCATGACATGTACTATCCATATAGAATAGTATTACCTGCAAATATATCAAAACTCATACCATTATACATCAAACAAACTTGGTTCCACTACCCAAACCTTTGTGCTACTGTAATTTTCTACCGGACTTTCTTCAAGGGTTGACATCAATGACAACCAACCCAATTAATCAACAATCTCCCCCTTTGGGATTGATGGAAACACTTTGATGCAATACCGAAATCATATCACTCATGCTCCCACTGGAACCATGCCTGCATATTTGTGACCAACGCTCCCCCTAGAACCATGCCTCTATCCTATGCATCTGATAAATCTCTCCCCCTTTGGCATCAATGGAAAAGTTATATTTCCATTTGGGTATGCTCCCCTTAACATAATCGTTTGATCTCCCAAGCCGAACTGTCATCTTTATGGTGCTTCCTTGTGTACATATAAGACATATAAGATAAGCATTCAAAAGAATTCATTTTGGAGTAGAAATAAATTCGAGTCTCTAGCGAAGATACTCAAAGGCTTCTCATGGAAGTGGTTTTGTAAATATGTATGCCACTTGTTATTTTGTGCCCACATATTCAACTCTGATGTTCTTTTCTGTAACATGTTCCTATAGAAAGTGATACTTGATTGGAATGTGCTTCGTCTTGGAGTGCATCACCGAGTTCTTTGAGATATTGATGGTGCTTGCCTTATCACAATAGATTGTAATGGGCTCATCATACTCAACATGTATATCTATCAGAGTTTGTTTTATCCATAGAACCTGTGTACAGCATGTTGTTGTTGCAATATACTCTGCCTTGGTTGTAGATAAAGATATTGATGATTGTTTCTTGCTTAGTCGTGATACTAAACACTCACCCAAGTAGAATGTTGCTCCACTAGTGCTTACGGTCATCAATGGAACCTGCCCAATCTGCATCTTTGTAGGCAATAAGTGATAGATCCTTTCCTTTTAGATACCATAATCCAAACTATTTTGTTCCTTTGAGATATCTGAAAATCCTGTTCACTTCTAATACATGTGATTCCTTTGGTACTACTTGAAATTGTGCCACTTGTCCAACTACCTACATTACATCTAGTCTGGATGTTGTCACATATAGTAGGCTACCAATCATTGATCTGTATTGCCTCTGATCTATAGACTTTGAATCATCATCTTTGCTCAACTTGCAACCGGTTTGCATGGGAGTGATAAATGGTTTGCAATCTTCCATTCCGAACCTCTTTAGCATTTCTCTAATATACTTGGTTTCAGAAATAAAATTTCCTTGGTTTCTTTGACATATCTGAAGACCCAAAAAGAAGGATAGTTCTCCAATTAATGAAATTTCAAATTCATTTTGCATGTCCTTTACAAATTTCTGGCTTAACCTGTCATTAGTACTTCCAAATATAATATCATCAACATAAACTTCAATTAATAAAATACTATCTGGAGTTACCTTGATGTAGAGGTTGTTGTCTGCAATTTCTTTTATGAACCCTACTTGTTGTAAATATTTATCCAGTCTAGAGTACTGTTACACATTATTTCCATCATCCCTATGACCGTTAATGATGTAAACCTATATGTTGCCTTCAGAGGGGTCAGTGGCTTGAATTCCTGAAGAAAGAAGAGAGAAGAACTTTTCCTAATAGAAGAAATTGTATTTTCCTTTGTAAAAGCCCTATTAAGGAGGATTTATGCAGGTTTCACTATACACAGGGTGCAGAAATGCCTATAGCTAGGGTGCGGAAATGCCTATAGCTAGGGCGCGGTGGACTTCGTACGTGGGAAAAATGGGCATCTTCTCGATGATTCTAGAAGGAGAATCTTATATGGTCAGGTGGCCTCCAAATGGTTTGGATCTTACTCTCTTTCATGATTTAGTGGGATCATCCTAACCTCCTCACCTTATCCTCTTCATCTTATAAAAGGAGAGGAGCGATCATGGAGAAGGTTAGAAGTTTTTTTGGCTTGATATTGTTAGCTTGGTTAAAGTGGATATGATCTTTTCTTTGTCAATATAGATTGTGAGTAGCTATCAGATCTATGGTCTCAGAATCCTTGGAGCAAGAAGTGTGTGGGAAGCGAGGATTTCTTGGAAGGAACCTTACGACATCAAGACATTCGGTTGTATCTTTCTTCCACATTATTTAATACAGATATGCTTTTCTTTCCTATATGAATGTTATTTGTTCATATTGTATGATTCCTTGATCATGTACATATTTTCATATCAAATAGACTATGTTATTCTTGTCTTCGTTGGCTTGTGTTTATTTGCATATATTTCTCTATAAGCCTCGTGATGGAGCTTGGATTGCATTGGCGAAGTCGGATATTCAATATTTAAAAGGTATATTCTAGATCCATTTCTCATTTGATAATCGAATCTAAGGAAAGAGTAGTGTATTGTCTTTTTTAATTCTAGTTTCGTAGTGAAGCTAGGGGGATTGATTTGTGTCCACAATTAACAATTAGCCCAATAACAAAATTGGCGACTCTTCCTAGTTTTTCTTGTTTTCTTTATTTGATTGCTTCATTTTTGTTTTCTGAGTCACTGGGAGATCCATCTTGACTCTCTGACTATTAAACTTCACTGGAAAACCTTCTTATTTTTTTAATTTTTTCCATTTTTGATTGATTTTTGCACCCTACTTTGAGGGATAGTGCAGCGAATTTGGATTTTCTCACCCTACCTATTTAGACCAGTGTGGAAAATCCACACCCTACCCATTTCTGGCATATGGCGAACAAAGATTTCCTCACTGTGCTAGTCTTCCAGCCTGCAGAGATTGTCAAAAAAATTGTTTTTGGTGGTTTTCCCTACCCAAATTTGTGATATGGTTCTGGGGTGATTTGTTGGGTCTGATAACAGTCTGCTTGAAAAAATTTGAATCTTCTTTCAACCATCTTTGCCTTATTTTTTCTTTGTTTTCTTTTGAAAGATTTGATCTCTTCCTTTGAGTGTCTTTATGTTACAAAGCAATGTTTTTCTTTAGAATTGCTTAGTGAAAGAACATTTATTTTTTCTGAATAATTCATGTTAAAAGAGAAACTTAGTTTGGGTTTCTTTTTGTTTTGAGGAAACTCGCTCTTGCTTGTAGTGTCTCTTTGAAACAAAAATCTAATCCTTGTGTTATATTATATTGGGGGTATCCTTGCATTTGAAGTAGTGAAATTGCATGATTTATGGCATTTTTTGGTCTTGAATTCCAAAAACATTTCCCCCTCATGGCTAGGGGGGTCGTGAATCGTGTATTTGTGTACAGTCTCTTTGCCTCATTTCTTGAAGATATTGATATTGATGAGTTTATTAAAATTTTGAGACATTGTACATTTGGGAATGATAAATGTTTTCTCCTTCTCATAGCATAGCTTTCATCGAAATGAAAAGATTGCATATTCATCTCTTTGCATAAATTTTGATTCATTCAAAACACCATATTGTCCATGCCATCTTCCTTTTGATACATTATTGTAGACGAGGGGCATGGATACATTATTTTAGCCGTGGATTATTTCACCAAATGGGCTGAGATGATGCCTACTTTCAAAAATACCAAGAAAACTGCATCCCTTTTCATATTTAATCACATTATTACTCGATTCGAGATCCCGCAAGCTATCATTACTGATCACGGTATCCATTTTCATAACTTTTTGATTTCTGAACTTACCGACAAGTTGGGTCTTCATCATGATAACTCAACCCCCTACTATCCATAGGCCAACGACCAAGTTGAAGCAATAAATAAAATCCTTATCACTATGCTTCATCGGATAATAGGAATTCATGAGACCAGTTGGCACACGATGTTTTTCTTGACATTATGGGCCTATCGAACATCCGTGAAGTCTACTACGGGATTTACCCACTTTCAACTAGTTTACGACATTGAAGTCATTCAACCTGTTGTCACAAGAGTTGGTTCTAGGTTGTAATAGAGCCAAGCCTTAGCACATTTTAAATGAAATAAATTTTGTCACTCGAACTTGACTTGGGTTGCATGAAAGTAAATTCCGAGATAACCTCAAACCACTTTTTATTGGAAACTGCCCCTTCCAACGCAAGAGGGATCTCTTGAAAATATGTCACAATAGGATATTCAATAAGCTTAACAGTGGGAAGATATGTGGGTAACATAAAGTTTTGGGTTTTTAGGGTTGGTGGGTTGGACCAGGAGGTAGTCCATTGTGAATGGAGTCAAATGATCAAGAATATAATAAGAGTGTTTCGGCGATGGAAATCCATGGAAAATAGGAAAGTTAGAAGCTGATTATAGAGAGAAATATTTATAAAAGTATGGCAGTAGAATAGAGAGAAAACATATCAAAATGCAAGGAGCACTTAGCAATGAGTGAATTCCAAGCATAAATTAGTGGAAAGAGATGGTTGGGATAGAGAATCTATCCAAGGATGAATTATGAACCTTCAAATCTCTACAAGAAGCAACCTATAGCATGTCTTGCAATAGAGCATCTAACAAACAGATTAATTCAATTGCAAACACAGTCACAAATCAAGAATAAAATGGAAACAAAACCAATTGAAATGATGTGAGAATGAAGCAATAAGACATTCTATGCAAACAAAATCACAAGAATCTATGTTGTAGATTAAAAATGGCTTTGCACTCTTTTATTTAAACAGAAAAACAAATGCTACAGCCCAAGAGTACTACTCATGTGTGTCTTCTCCTCCCCCCCTCTTCTCTCTCAAAGAGATATACAATATATAATCCTTCATCATATAACAGACGATAAACAATCTCAAAACCCATTGAGAAATGAATTGGCATTTATTTAACTAAAATATTGGTGCATTCCTACATTTCTGGGCCATGTCTACACAAACACAGAGCACCATCTTGTGGGGAGCTTCTGGCTTCCTTACTGAGCTCTAAATTCATATCTGAATATACCACTGGAAATATTAGGATCTGTAGATGTCAATCAACTATTCAAACGTGTAAAAATACCTCTCCAAGGTTGAGAAAAGTTATTTTTCTCATAGGAAGTTGTTTTTGGAAAAACCTGCGATTTTGGTGGCTAACAGGTCGAAAACAAGGCTATCTTAGCCACCGAAAGTCCTGGATTTCGGTAGCTAACAGTGCAATTTCAGAGCGTCATAAGCCACCGAAAGTCTCGAAACCCTGATTTCGGCTTTCAGCTTTCGGGGAAACGGAGCAATGGTCAAAATCTTATGTCGGCCAAACCCCTGACTGCCGAAAACCCGAAATGGTGACATGGCATTTATGTAAAACCTTATTATAGTGATTTTATTGCCATTTATTGCATTCTTTTAGTACCTCCTCATGACTTTATTTCTGGTTAAAAAGGCATCTACACTTTCAGCAGCTAAGGGCATATGAAACCTAAGATTTAAGATACCGAAAGTATCCACTTTCAGTAGCTAAACACTATAAATTTTTTCCTCTTAAGCTACTAAAAGCCCAAATTTCTAAATTTGTTCCAACACTCCCGATTGAATGTGAAATACCATCCTTGAAGCTAGCCATCGAACTTCTCCCGAACACCTCTACTGAAGAAGAACGTCTTGTTGGATTACTAAGAGGGGGGGTGAATCAGTAATAGCATAATTATAATCCTTTTTCTTCAAATGTTATATCAATGTAGAATTATTATCCAATAATGAGCAGTAAGAAATAAACAATTACACACATACACAGTACACTAGTGTTTTATGTGGAAACCCAAATCAAGAGAAAACCACGGAATGTTTTTTCTTATATGTCTTGAAGAATTACATTCATTGGAACAACTTCCTTTGTTTTCCAGCTGCAATTGGAAGGAGGCTCCAACCCCCTAGTTTATCAAGCTACAACCTGGGGGAAGCTCCAACTCACCAATTCTCTAGCTACAACTAGAAAGAGGCTGCAACCCCCTATGTTCTTCGGCTACAACCGGAAGGTGGATACATCCACCTATCCTTGCCTCGTTCTGCCACCCTAGAGTAGAAGTAGAATGATGGAACCACTGTCACACTATCACTGTGAGATATACTTCTATAAACCTGTACCAATAAATTTGAACCATGCATGAACCTATACCTCAACCTGTAATCAACCTTTACCATAAACAAGTGCATCAACCATGCACCAACATGTACCAAACAACCTGTAATCAATATGTACCATAAACAAGTTCATCCAACGATGTACCAAGTATGTACCAATCATGTGTCAACTACTCATCAACTATGACTCATCAATATGTACCAACATCATCAACTATACACCTCATGTATGCGCCAACTCATCAACTACTTGTCTCAACCATGTACTCAAAATGTACCTCAACCAAATCCTCATCAATTTCATCATCCAAATATGATTTGCAGCTCCTTAATAGACCTAGTGTATATGATCACATTCTTGCAAACCTTCCTTAACTTTAACAACAAGAGACTAGCATTTTCATCAGACTTTTCCCTAGTCTCACATGCCTAGTTTTGGATTAGTCAACAACCCTAACTTAAGTAATCATAACTTTGAATATGTAATGTATAAAGATATTAAACTGATCTACAATGTTCTTCAGTGTGTTTTATGCAATTCCTCCAGGTGTCACTACTTGGAACCCCTCAGAAAAGGAGTTATAACAAAAATGGCATACCTTGTTGAATTATGGTTTATTCTAGAGAGTGACCTTGTAGAGAGTTCCCCACAAAAATAATTAGCTGAATTGATCTGATACTGTTACAAAACATACTACAGACTATACCCTAACCCACACATTTGGTCTCACTGAATTTGGATCTGTTATGAAGATGTTATGATGCTTTTACACAAAACACTTGTTTTTTACTAGTTTCGGGACTAGCCACAAACCCTATTTTCCACGAAGTCTAACTCCAAAAATACAGCGACCCAAAAGATGATTTTTTTACCACAAATACTTGGGTATGTTTTCTCAATGGAATAGATATTTCACGGTCAAAATCATTATAGAAAAAAATTTATAGTGAAAATGGTGAGATGACCTGTAAATAACATATCTTAGAAAGCACCATCAAAAGAATTTATCCTTCCTTGCATTTCAGCCTTATTTTCTTCACCTTCCCTCATAAATTAGGCTTTACCTTAGACACCTATAGATATTAAATATGCTCAATTTTAATTCAAATGGGATATCCTTGCCTCTTATGTATACTCACCAAGTAGCTTCCTTAAAAACATCTTCTAGGTCACTTGGCCCACTTTCCTTATTTTAGGGTTAACCCACTTCTAATTTCTCCATTAAATTTACTATTGAAATAATTTATTTTGTATTCACTTTGAATTATAATACACTCATCATTTCACTTTATTATTTACCTTTAAAAATCTCTTAAACCACTTTGACTACTTTGACCTTTTGGGGCTTCTAGATGACATATGAGGGTCATCCAACTTCGTAAGGCCATAACTCTCAAACCGTGAGGATTTATGTGACATTCCACATACCACAAGAAATGTTATGACATGTACTATCCATCTAGAATAATATTATCTTCAAATATAGCAAAAATCATACCATTATCCATCAAACAAACTTGGGTCCATTACCCAAACCTGGGTTCTCCAACTTCACATGGTCATAACTCTCTAACTGTGAGGAGTTATGTGACTTTCTACATACCACCAGAAATAGCATGACAACAACTATCCATATAGGATTGTTTCCCTGACAAATTCATTTTCCTTCATCTCATTATTCCACAATTAATCATGGGTTCTCTTACTCCACAAAGTGTCTTCCCATGAGGGCTTTCACCATAAGGGGACCACTTTGGAGTTCATCCATATTTACTTCTTATAAACCATGACAAAACAATAATGAGTCATATTTACATCAAACAATATTGGGTCCATTACCCAAAACTTTGTGCTATGGGGCTTTCTTCAAGGGTTGACATCAATGACAACCAACCTTAATCAACAATCTCCCCCTTTGGCATTGATGGCAACACTCTGATGCAATACTAAAATCATATAACTCATGCTCCCCCTGGAACCATGCCTCTGTCCTCTACATCTAATAAATCTGCTTCTGTCCTCTGTATCTAATAAATCTCTCCCCCTTTGTCATCAATGGCAAAGGTATCTTTCCATACGGGGTTGCTCCCCCTGACTGAATTTTCCTCTTATGGTGCTTCCTCGTGTACATCTAAGACATATAAGATAAGCATTCAAAAAGCATTATTTTTTAGTAGAAATAACTCCAAGTCTTTTGCGAAGATATTCAAAGGCTTCCCGTGGAAGTGGTTTTGTAAAGATGTCTGACACTTGTTCTTTTGTGCCGACATACTCAACTCTGATGTTCTTTTCTGCAACCTGTTCCTGTAGAAAGTGATACTTGATTGGAATGTGCTTCGTCTTGGAGTGAATCACCGAGTTTTTTGAGATACTGATGGCACCTGTATAATCACAATATATTGGAATGGGCTCATCATACTCAACCTGTATATATTTCAAAGTTTGTTTCATCCAAAGAACCTCTGTACAACATGTTATTGTTGCAATATACTCTGCCTCGGCCGTAGATAGAGATACTGATGATTGTTTCTTGCTTAGCCATGATACCAAACGCTCACCTAAGTAGAACGTTGCTCCAATGGTGCTTCATCGGTCATCAATACAACCTGCCCAATCTACATCTGTGTAGGAAATAAGTGATAGATATTTTCCTTTTAGATACCATAATCCAAACTCTTATGTTCCTTTGAGATATTTGAAGATCTGCTTTACTGCTAATACATGTGATTCCTTTGGTTTTGCTTGAAATCATGCCACCTGTCCAACTGCCTGCATTACATCTGGTCTGGATGTTGTCACATATAATAGGTTTTCAATCATTGACTTGTATTGCCTATGATCTGTAGACTTTGAATCATCATCTTTGCTCAACTTACAACTAGATTGCATGGGAGTGGTAACTAGTTTGAAATCTTCCATTCCGGACCTCTTTAGCATTTCTCTGATATACTTGGTTTGAGAAATAAAAATTCCTTGGTTGTTTTGACGTATCTGAAGTCCCAGAAAGAAGGATAGTTCTCCAAGTAATGACATTTCAAATTCATTATGCATGTCTTTTGCAATTTTTTGTCTTAATCTATCATCATCACTACCAAAAATAATATCATCAACATAAACTTCAATTAATAAAATATTATCTTGACTTACCTTGATGTAGAGGTTGTTGTTTGCACTTCCTTTTATGAACCCTGCCTGTTGCAGATACTTATCCAATCTGGAGTACCATGCTCTAGGAGCCTGTTTTAGACCATACAAGGCCTTCTTTAATTTACACTCATAGTCTATATTCTCTGACAATTGAAATCATTTTGGTTGTTCAATGTAGACTTTGTTGATTAAGGTCGATTTTCATTGATGTCAACCCTTGAAGAAAGCCCCACAGCACAAATGTTTGGGTAATGGACCCACGATAATTTGATGTAAAGATGACTCATTATTGTATTTTCATGGTTGATAAGAAGTAAATATGGATGAACTCCAAAGTGGTCCCCTTATGGTGAAAGCCCTCACAGGAAGACGCTTTGGGGAGTAAGAGAACCCATGCTTAATTATGGAATAATGAGATGAACGATATTGAATTTTTCAGGGAAACTATCCTAGATTTATATTTCTTGTCATGTCATTTTCGGTGGTATGTAGAATGTCACATAACTCCTCACGGTTAAAGAGTTATGGCCATGAGAAGTTGGAGACCCCAGGTTTGGGTAATGGACCCAAGTTTGTTTGATGGGTAATGGTATGAGTTATGATATATTTTTTGAAAATATCATTCTATATGGATAGTACATGTCATGTCATTTTTGGTGGTATGTGGAACGTCACATAACTCCTCACGGTTTGAGAGTTATGGCCTTACGATGTTAGAGGACCCTCAAATGTCATCTAGAAGCCCCAAAAGGTCAAAGTAGTCAAAGTGGTTTAAGGGGTTTTAAAAGGTAAATAATAAATGAAGTGATGAGTGTACTATAATTCAAAGTGAATAAAAAATAAATTATTTAAATAATAAATTTAATAGAGAAATTAGAAGTGGGTTAACCCTAAAATAAGGAAAGTGGGGCCAAGTGACCTAGAAGATGTTTTTAAGGAAGCTACTTGGAGAGTATAAATAAGAGGCAAGGCTCTCTCATTTTAATCACACTTGAGCATATTGAATATCTATACGTATCTAAGGTAACCAAGGATATATAAGCTGAAATTCTAAGGAAAGGTGAAGAAAAGAAGGTCGAAATGCAAGGAAGGATAAATTATTTTGATGGTGCTTTCTAAGGTATGTTATTTACAAGTCATCTCACCATTTTCTCTATAAAAAAAATTCTATAATGATTCAGACCGTGCAATTTCTATGACATTGAGAAAACCTATCCAAGTATTTGTGGTAAATAATTCAGCTTGTGGGTCTTTTTATTTTTGGATTTACACTCCGTGGAAAATAGGGTTTGTGGCTAGTCTTGAAACTAGTAAAAAACATGTGTTTCGGGTAAAAAAGTCATAACTTCTTCATAACAGATCCAGATTCAATGAAACCAAATGTGTTGGTTATGGTATAGTCTATAGTATGTTTTGTAATATTTTTAGATCATTTAAACAAATATTCTATGCGGGGCACGCTCTACAAGGTCGCTCTCTAGAATAAGCCAGAATTCAACAAGGTATGCCATTTTTGCTATAACTCATTTCCTGCGAGGTTCCAAGTAGTGAAACTTCGAGGAATTTCATAATACACAATGAAGAACATTTTGCATCATTTTCATATCTTTATACATTACAGGCACAAAGTTATGATTACTTTAAGTTAGGGTTGTTGACTAATCCAAAACTAGGCATGTGAGACTAAAGAAAAGTTTGATGAAAATGTTAGTCTCTTGTTGTTAAAGTTAAGGAAGGTTTGCAGGAATTTGATCATATACACCAGGTCTATTGTAGATCTACAAATCAGATTTGGATGATGAAATTGATGAGGGCTTTTGGTTGAGGTACATGTTGAGTACATGGTTGAGACAAGTAGTTGATGAGTTGGCACATACATGAGGTGTATAGTTGATGATGTTGGTACATATTGATGAGTCATAGTTGATGAGTATTTGACACATGATTGGTACATAATTGGTACATCGTTGGATGCAGTTGTTTATGGTACAGGTTGATTACAGGTTATTTGGTACAGCTTGGTAAATGGTTGGATGCACTTGTTTATAGTACAGGATGATTACAGGTTATTTTGTACAGGTTGGTGCATGGTTGATGCACTTGTTTATGGTACAAGTTGATTACAGGTTGAGGTATAGTTTGATGCATAGTTCATATTTATTGGTACAGGTTTACAGTTTTATATCTCACAATGACAGGTTGATAGTGGTTCCATCATTCTACTTCTACTTCAGGGTGACAGGAAGGGGCAAGGACATATGGTTGTAGCCACCTTTCGGTTGTAGCCAGAGAACATAGGGGGTTGTGGCCTCCTTATGGTTGTAGACAAAGAATTGGGGAGTTGGAGCTTCCCTCAGGTTGTAGCCTAAGAATTTAGGGGGGTGGATCCTCCTTCCAGTTGCAGCTGGAAAACAAAGGAAGTTGGTGCTTCAAATGAATGTAATTCTTCAAGACATATAAGAAAAAGAATTATGTGGTTTTCTCCTGATTTGGGTTTCCATGTAAAACACT
Organism: Picea engelmannii; assembly: GCA_009831015.1. Taxonomy (NCBI): domain Eukaryota; kingdom Viridiplantae; phylum Streptophyta; class Pinopsida; order Pinales; family Pinaceae; genus Picea; species Picea engelmannii. The sequence goes on from ML788853.1 coordinate 134,091, forward strand.
GGTGTACTGTGTATGTGTGTGATTGTTATTTTCTTATTGCTCATTATTGGATAATAATACTACTTTGATATAACACTTGGATCAATTTGGATAAAAAAAATTATAATTGCACTATTATTGATTCACCCCCCCCCCCCTCTCAATAATCCAGCAGACTTCTTCTTCAAGTTCCCCATTCAGAAAAGATGATTTTATGTCCATCTGATATACTTTAACATTTTTGAATCATGCATAAGATAAAAGCAAATGGATTGCTTCCATTCTGGAAACTAGGGAAAATGTCTCTTCAAAGTCGATTCCTTCAATCTGTGCATATCCTTTACATACCAACATAGCTTTGTTCCTTGTAATTTGTCCATCTTCATTCAATTTATTTATGAAAACCCATTTTGTGTCGATCACATTCTTATTCTTTGGTCTTGGAACCAATTCCCAAGTGTCATTTTTTTCTATTTGATCCAATTCTTTATCCATGGCCTTATTCCAAAATTCATCCTTGTTGGCTTCTTCAAAACAGTTTGGTTCAATTGTAGATAAGAGTGTTAGGTGTGTTTGTTCTGGTGAACAGATTTTTCTTCTAGTCTCAACTCCTGCATCTTTGTTTCCAATAATCTAATCTGAAGGATGATTCTTCTGTACTCGTTTGCTAGGTGTCTTTGGAGATACTTGTTGAACTTGCTCTTTTGCTTATGTCGGATTCTCTTCATCTTCATCTTCCTCTTTTACTTATTTTTCATCTTCTTCTTCGAAAAGTTGTTTCATTGATTTGTTTTCTTCTTCCTTTGATTCTTGTCTGCATGTTTCATCAATTGTTACGTTGATGCTTTCCACAACTTTTTTTAATATTAGATTGTAACACTTGATGTTTTCCTTGTACTTGACTAACAAAAAAGTATTCCTTTGTCCACATGAGAGTCAAACTTTCTCATTCTGCCATCTTCTCTTTTGATGTAGCATTTGCTTCCAAAAACTCTGAAGTGATTCACATTTTTCGGTCTTCCTTTCCATAGCTCGTAGGGAGTTTTATCGGTGTTGTTTCTGAGCATTACTCTGTTTTGAATGTGAATTGTTGTATGCACTACTTGTGTCCAAAAAATATATGTCAAATTTGAATCCATTATCATTGTTCGAGCCATTTCATGTACATTCCTGTTCTTTCTTTCAACAACTTCATTCTGTTGAGGTGTCCTAGCGACGAAGAATTGCCTTTTTATTCCATGATTGTTGCAGTAGTCCATAAATTCCTTTGAGGTGAGTTCTCCTCCATTATCCAATCTTAAGCATTTGATTCTCGAATCCATCTCATTTTCAACCATTTCCTTGTAGATCTTGAAGTTTTCAAAAGCTTCTGACTTGTTCTCGAGAAAGAAAACTATAGTCATTCTTGTATAATCATTAACTAATAACATATAGTGTCTCTCACATTTTAAGCCTTTTGTTGTAGTTGGTCCAACTAGATCATTATGCACAATTTCCAGTGGTTTTGTTGTTGAATATTCCTTTGATTTGAACCTGGTCTTTGTTTTCTTTCCTTGTTGGCAATGCTTGCATAAAGTGTTGGTTGGTTTCGTGATCTGGGGAATTTCTCTGATTGCTTCTCTTTTGATTACTTTGACAAGGTTATCAAAATGCATGTGACCCATTCTTCTATGCCATATCCAACTTTCATCTTCCTTTACTAGACAACACTTTTCATTTCCAATTTCACTTAACACATATATGTTGCTTGAAGTTCTTGCAGTTGTAGCGACCAATTTACCTAAACCTTTTTTTCTTATCTCACACTTTTGTGAATCGAAAGTAACTTTATGACCTTGGTCACACATTTGAATCACACTTAAAATATTATGTTTCATATATTCTACTAGTAGAACATTTCCTGCCTTTTCATTCTTGTTCCCAATTCGGACTATGTTTTTTCCAATAATTTTGGTTGAATCATCATTTCCGAAGGAGACTGATCCATCTCTTTCCTTTCGTAATGTAAGAAAAAATTCTCTATCACTTGTCATGTGTTTTGAAAATCCATTGTCAACATACCAACCACATTTCTTCTGTTTATATTGTAGAGCGACTGTGCATTCTTCATTGTTATACTGATCTTTCTTTCTTATCCATGTCATTTTCTGAGGTTCTTGTTTGTGACTCTGTTGAGGTTCTTTAGGAGGGACTTTCATTTTGCAATTTTTGGCCATGTGTCCAAAATTGTTACATTTGTAACATTCCACTTCAGTGCTCAAATATTCAAACCTATTGTAACTTCTTCTCTGTGTTTCACTAGGGCTTCTTGAATAATGCCTTTGTGTATGGTTTTCAAAGTAGTTATTGTTCCTGTTGTTAGCTCTGCAATTTACAGCTTTATGTCCAAAATTATTACATACATAACATAAACAAAAAAATATAATTTGATGCCTGGTAGTTGAAGATCTTTTGAAAGGAGGTGCTCTTAGGAATCCTTCTTCTTCTTGAGGCCTGTCTATCTATTTTTTATTCTAAAATCTGAATCTTCTCGATGGAGGAGTGTCCCTATAATATTCCTTGTATATATTTTTATCCCCTTTGATTGTTTCTGCATATATTTTTGTATTTGTTTCTTACTCTGTTTCTTTGGAGCTTGATCCCTTTTCTGTCTGAGTGTATCCAAGTCCGGACTTGTCAAGATGAGATTTTTTACTGCTAATAATGTCATCCAGAACTTTTGAGCTATTCTGCATATTTTTATTTTGAATATCCTTTCTCAGTGTGACAATCTTTGCTTCCAGGTTTCCAATGATCCTGTCCTTTCCTTCTAGTTGTTCTTTGAGTGCTTCTTCAATTCTTTTATCTTCTTCTATTTCAACCTTCAATTTTGTGATCATGTGTTCTAGTTCTTGAGTGTCTTTTTTCTTATATAGTTCTTCTTGTAGTTTATTGTTTTTCTTCTTTTTTCTTCTGATAACTTCTATGGAACTCATTAATTCTTCTCAAAAGTCAACTTCTACCTCTTCAATTTCTTCTTCATATGCTTCTTCATATTCTTCTTCGGATTCTTCTTTATCAAAGTCTTCTACTGCCATGAATAAAAATATCCCTGTTTCACTGTCACTGACTTCATCTTCATCTGATGATGAGATGTCTTCTTTGGTGAAAAAGTTTTTCTTGAAAACTTTCTTTGTAGTTTTTTTACTTTTATATGTTTGTCTTCCTTTTGAGTAACCTTGATCATGTCTCTTTTTCTTATGAGGACATTTTTTAGCAAAATGACCAATACCATCACAATTAAAACAAATTAAAGGAAGTTTACCTATATACCTACCGTTGGTTCCCTTATTCAGTCTTTTGACGAAGTTGGCCACTTCTTCATCATCTTCTGAGACGTCGTTGTTGCTGCTATATTCTTCTTATTCCTTTTTTTTTTCTTTGATCTTTTGGATGATTTGAAGGTTGCTTCTTTTACATCTAGATTTTCCTGTTCAATGATCATCTCATATGTTGTGAATATTCCATGCAATTCGTCCATGCTTATTGAGTTTAGATCTGATCTTTCTTCTAGTGTTGATATCTTAGGGTTGAATCTCATAGGAAGAGATCTTAGTACCTTTTGAACAATTACAGATTCTTCGATATATTCTCCCGATCCTATGATTTCATTCATTGTTTCATTGACTCGTAATAAGTAGGCTGTGATATCTTCATCTTCCTTCATTTTTAGTTGTTTGAACTAACCTCTGTAAATTTGAAGCTTTACTGCTTTGACTTTTGAATCTCCTTCATAAATATTTCGAAGCGTGTCCCAAATATCTTTAGCATATTTACAATGTGCAACTTTGGTGAATACCGTATCACTGAGACCATTCAAAAGTGCATTTTTAACTTTGGAATTATTCTCACTCAGTTTCACTGCTTTGTCATTTGTTGTTGGAACTAATGGTGTTGTGTATCCATCTACAATTGATTGCCAAACTTGAAATTCATGTTCCTGTATATATGTCTTCATCCTTATGCTCCAAAAAGCATACTTTTGTCCATCAAATTGTGGTATTTCATTTTTATATGAGTTGGTACCCTCCATGATCTACCTTTTAGTGGTTAAACTGATTTCTGAAGGAACCTAATCTGATACCAATTGTTGGATTACTAAGAGGGGGGGGTGAATCAGTAATAGAGTAATTATAATCATTTTTCTTCAAATGTTATATCAATGTAGAATTATTATCCAATAATGAGCAGTAAGAAATAAACAATCACACACATACACAGTACACCAGTGTTTTACGTGGAAACCCAAATCGAGAGAAAACCACGGAATGATTTTTCTTATATGTCTTAAAGAATTAAATTCATTGGAAGCACCAAATTCTTTCATTTTCTAACTGCAACTGGAAGGAGGCTCCAACCCCCTAGTTTCTCAGGCTACAACCTGAGGGAAGCTCCAACTCCCCAATTCTCTGGCTACAACTAGAAGAATGCTACAACCCCCTATGTTCTCCGTCTACAATCAGAAGGTGGCTACAACCACTTGTCCTTGCCCCGTCCTACCACCCTGAAGTAGAAGTAGAATGATGGAACCACTATCACACTATCACTATGAGATATTTTTGAAATTACTAATACAACTAAGAGGGGGGGGTGAATCAGTTGTCCTTTTCCTTTTCTTACAGTTTCATTCTTTTCTCATACAGAACAGCTAACCCCACATTGTCTGTCTCATTTTCTTTTATACACAATCACGGCGGTTCAACTTCCCATCTCCTTCGGCAAAAGGAAGATAACTGTCTCAGCAACTGAAACGAAAATTGTTTGGAAATCATGAGTCTGTTTCACTAATAGATTTGTAACTGAAAATTTAACTGTGAGAGAGAGAATAGTAACCCTTCAATCATATTCCATTTATCGACGCCATTGGATGAATGTTATTGATATTGCCTTGAAATCAGATTTCGACATTTCGGCATTCGGGAATTCTGTGCTAAGTGTCTCGACACTTTATTTCATGATCTCCAAAGTTCCGATACAGAACTTCTCTGCACTAGCTCCTTCCTTTCTCGTAAACAAGGACTCTGACCACAGCCTTATGCATAAGGCGCTCTCGCAATTTTGCATTTTTTGATTCTGGAGATGAGGCATCTCGAATCTCCAAGTCGCGATCCCCAAAACCCTGAAATGGCATGGGATCAACAATCCTGATCAACACTTGATCTGACGGCTCAGATCATTTTGTGATTTCTCATATCGCGATTTCGACATTCTTGTTGCATTGTTTTCTTGCCTCTCCATGTTGCAATCCACGAAACTCTGATATGGAGTTAGATCAACAGTCCATATCTGAGTTTGATTCAACGGCTGTGATTGAGTCGCAATTTCACATATCACAAAATTGACATTCTTGTTGCATTGTTTATTTGACATCTCCAACACGCGATCCTCGAAACCCTGACATGGACTGGAATTAACGGTCCAGATCAAAGCTTTATCTGACGGCTCAGATTACATCACGATTTCGCATATCGCAATATCAAGATTCCTAATGTTAATAAACTTTGACATCTCCAACTCTCGATCCCCGAAACTCCGACATGAACTAGAATCTACGGTCCAAATTCCACCTTGATCTGACGGCTCAGATTAAGTCATGGTTTCGTGATTCTTGATGTTAATATTATTTGACCTCTTCAACTCGCGATCCACGAAACTCCAACATGAACTGGAATCTACGGTCCAGATTCCACCTTGATCTGACGGCTTAGATTAAGTCACAATTTTGCATATCGCAATTTCGCGATTCTTGATGTTAATATTCTTTGACCTCTTCAACTCGCGATCCACGAAAATCTGGCATGGAATGAGATCAATGGTCTAGATTCAACCTTGATCTGATGGCTCAGATAAAGTCGCGATTTTGCATATCGCGATTACGCCCGCTTCTCCTTGTACCTTAAAGGACGTGCGGGTTCTTCTTGATCCAATGATGGTCGGATCCTGCGCTTGGATCTGACGGCTGAGATATGTCTTCCTCTTCAATGATCTCTTCTTGTCTAGATTCAGATCTAACAACCCTCGTTCTTTCAGGAATTTTGAATGGAATCCAACGATCAGAGATTCTTCTCAAACTTTACGGGTCTTCGATCACTCGATCAATGTTGCATTGCCTTCGATCATTTGTTGCCTTCGATCATTCGCCTTCCTGAAATTATCTTTTGTTTGTCTGTCGATTACAAACTTCCTGTACTCATGCCATCTTCACTGTTGTACTTGCCATCAATGACAAGCATTTGTTGTTTGTTAAATATTTGCCAAAAATATCCCCCTTTGGCATTGATGCAACACAAGCACCCGCATGCATTCAGATCTCCTCTCCCAAACTCTTTTCTCCCCCTTTGACATCAATGTCAAAGAAGAAATAGTCTTCCCTTGATCTGTTGCAAAACATACTCCCCCTGTCAACCATAAGCATCTTGGAAATACACCAGATATTCAATAAGTACTCCCCCCTGAGCAAGTGAATAGATTAGACACAAGAGATTATAACCCCCAACTTTTGACGAAGATATCCGAAAGGGGTCACTGCTAATGGTTTAGTAAAGATATCAACAATCTATTCTATAGAAGGTATATAATTCAATTGAACAATTCTATTTGTAACTTGTTCTTGGAATGAAGAACATCATTCTTGGAGACACTAATGGCACTAGTGTTATCACAATGAATTGGAATGGGATCAGTGTAATTTACCTTCAGATCTGCAAGAGTTTGTGTCATCCATAAAATTTGTGTGCAGCAAGTAGCAGCAGCAATGTATTTTGCCTCTGTAGTGGATAATGAAATGGATCCTTGCTTTTTACTAAGCCGTGCAACTAATGAGTCACCCAGAAAAAATGCTCCTCCACTGGTGCTTTTTCTCTCATCAACATAGTTTGTCCAATCTGCATCTGAATAAGTAGTTAATTGGAAATTATAATTTCTAGGATACCACAGACCATAATTCATTATTCCCTTCAAGTATTTAAATATTCTTTTGACAGCTACCAAATGACTTTGTTTAGGAGCATACTAAAAACGACCTACCATTCCAAAAACTTGCATTATATCAGGAAGGGATGTTGTGATGTACAAAATACTTCCTATCATGGAGCGATATGTCCTTTGATCAACATATGGTGAGATATCATCTTTACTCAGCTTACAACCAACCACCATAGGTGTGCTGACTGTAGAGGAATCTTCCATCTGAAACTTCTTCAACATTTCTTTCAAATATTTTTCTTGAGAAATAAAAAATTCTTCAGAGATTTGTTTTACTTGTAGGCCAAGAAAGTATGACAATTCTCCTATCATTGACATTTCAAATTCTGTTTGCATAGAGTTAGCAAACCACTGGACAAATGATTCATTAGTACAACCAAAAATAATATCATCTACATAAACCAAAACAACTAGTAAATTATCACCTTCAGACTTAATGTAAAGGTTACTGTCAACA
>ML788853.1:149263-165811 GCA_009831015.1 Picea engelmannii
TTATTTTGTATTCACTTTGAATTATAATACACTCATCACTTCACTTTATTATTTACCTTTTAAAATCTCTTAAACCACTTTGACTACTTTGACCTTTTGGGGCTTCTAGATCATGAGGGTCCTCCAACTTTGTAAGGCCATAACTCTCAAACCGTGAGGAGTTATGTGACATTCCACATACCACTAGAAACGGAATGACATGTACTATCCATATAGAATAGTATTACCCTCAAATATATCAAAAATCATATTGTTATCCATCAAACAAACTTGGGTCCATTACCCAAACCTGGGTTCTCCAACTTCACATGGTCATAACTCTCTAACTGTGAGGATTTATGTGACATTCGACATACCACCGGAAATGGCATGACAAGAACTATCCATCTAGGATAGTTTCCCTGACAAATAAATTGTCCTTCATCTCATTATTCCACAATTAATCATGGGTTCTCTTACTCCGCAAAGCGTCTTCCTGTGAGGGATTTCACCATAAGGGGACCACTTTGGAGTTCATCCATATTTACTTCTTATTGACCATGACAAAACAAAAATGAGTCATATTTACATCAAACAATCTTGGGTCCATTGCCAAAACCTTTGTGCTATGGGGATTTCTTCAATGGTTGACATCAATGACAACCAACCTTAATCAACACGTCTATTGTATCTTGTGCAATTAGACGAGACCCGTCGTGATGCCGCCCTAGTTATTGAAACCCAGAAGAAACACGTAAAATCCCAATATGACAAACATTTCAAGACACATGTTTTCTCTGAGGGAGATCTGGTTCTCCTCTATGAACAAAATCGTGATCTACTAGGAGCCGTAAAATTCGAAGCTATGTGGCGTGGTCCATATATCGTCAAACGATTGTTGGATAAGGGAGCTTACGAGTTAGTAGATTATGATGGAATTCCTTTGAGTGAACCCATAAATGGGCTTGACTTGAAGAAGTACTATGCTTAGATTGTCTCTGCATGAGTGCTTGTACTTTTACTGTACCATACTCTTGTGTGTTACTTTTGTGTGTTTTTTATTATTTGGTTTCGACCCCCAACTGCTTACCTTGCCTTGTTCTTGGTTTCCAGATGTCGACGTTTTCTCTACCCTATATTGGCTTCACCAATGGTGCTAGCCTTAGTACTCAGAACCTAGCTTCTATTGCTTGGGCGATCTATGCACCCACCAACGAACTGATCTGTTTACAAGGTGTTTTCCTCGGTCATGCAACCAATAATATCACAGAATATAATGCAGTCATCGAATTATTGACTGATGCTATCTCACTTGGGATTCATCAATTTGTTGTATGACTTGATTCGCAGCTAGTAGTACTCCATTTAAGTAATGTCTACACTATTCAACGTCCTACTTTGTTACGGGTATATCTAAGAATTCATCTCTTGGAACGTTATTTTGATTATATTGAATATCAACACATTCCTAGGTGTCTAAATACATTAACTGATACTCTAGATAATTATGTGTTAGACAGGAATTTGAGACATTTATAAATCCAATCACACATTACACATTGTATATAAAAGCAAAGTAAGCTGGTAGAAGCCTCATGTATATACATAATGAAAAAGTTTTACAAAAAGTGTTTTCCATCCAAGTACCAAAATATCAAAATATAGATCCCATGGCTCATACAAAATAGCATCATAGATGTCGCTCGAAATAATATCAATGATGTCACTCACGATAGAACACCACTACCTGTGCTACCTAGCGAAGTAACAGACTAAGTGAGTCTGACACACCTACAGTATGGCGTTGATAACACCTCGGGACCTCCTCGATCGACATGTCGGGGATGTATTTCGTCAAGCCTTCTAAGTTCTTCTCCATCCCCTCATAGTCATTGGCATCCCACCCCACTACCACACGTGCCTCTCCTCGCCTCTGAATCAGATATGTGCCGGGAGGTCAAAGCGGCCCTTCATTTGCATATTCAAAAACTTTTAATTAGTCTTTATATCGAAAACACAAAAAACATATAATATACTAAAAAATCACAAAAACACTATAAAGAACAAAATATCTTTCTTACCTAGATCTCCCCAATGAGATCCATCAGGGAGAACCAAGTCGGGATCACCCCAAAAGTCCAGTCTGGCATACGCATAGTCATCTATCATCAAGATCTGGGGCCTTAGCCAATCAAAAAAGGCATCATTGTACTTGATTATAGTACCCGCTACATGCCATGCCATAAGATCACACCACCTTTTCATCCTTGGGTCTCGTGGGGCTGGTATTCCCCACTCTACCTGCAGTCGCAAATGCGGTACTCTTTCTAGGAAGAAAGATACCAAAATTGACCCATACCCAAACTGTTTTAGGTTTCCATTCTTTCTCTTTGTAAGTTGGGTCTTCATGCTCCAGTGTAAACCGTCACACCAATTGAATACTTGGGGTTCCAGGCATTCAATGGAATATTGAAAGTAACTCTAGAGCATCATATGCAGTGACACACTCCTAGCCATCCATGCAATGGGTAAAAGGATGGTCCTGAGAGTTAAATCTCTCACACCTCCGATAGCCACTTTCCCTTTATGTCTTTCGGCATCAGGTTCACAGTGTCGATGGATATCTTCACTCATTAGCAAGCCACCACTTCGACCTCCTGTTAGAGAAACTCGTGCTCCATGACGAGATAGCCCCGTTAGAAAGTAAATATCCTTAATGTCCAAGGTAAGGACATGAACATCCATGTGAAATACTTGCTTCTCTGAGTCCCACATATGGATCGGGTACTCTAATAGTCTACGTTGGGCTCTCATGCCCTGAATCTTGAAAATTTTCAGGAGGCCACATTGATGAAGAGCATTGATAGTTCTCAAATAATTTAAAGCCATGGAGTCATCCTCTTCATGCCCACATTCTCTCCATTCCAACATTTTTGCAAATCAAATACCTACATGGAAGTAAGAGAGAACAGTTAGCATCTGCATCTAGATTTTTGGATTTCTTTTCGCCTCAACGCTTACTTTTGTTTTTTGATTTTTGGCCGCCATGACTGAACTTCAATTACAATGCAGGAATTTTGTAGGCAATACCTAAGGTGCCTATGGAAATCCTTGATTTCCATAGGTCCTGATATAGGTTGCCTGTGGCGGCCCCAACGCACACCTACCGACCTCAAAAACGCCCAAAAAAATATTTTTTAACCATTAAAATCAAATTGTAATCCAATCTAAAGGAAGAGCATGAAGATCTTACCGTGTTGGTGGAGACCATTCACCGAGTGATCGCCTATTCTCCTTGCAATTGATCATCGAAATCAGGGGTAAAAAAGGGGCTTTTAGACAAGTTTTTGATCAAATGCAAATGAAGTGGTAAAAATGACCTTTTACTCTTATTTATTACATTTTTTACCTTTTTCATAATATTTTGTATTATATAAATACATTTTTTCAGAAACCCATAGGTTTAATGGTCTTGTGAGTGTCTTGTCTCTTGTAGGAAGGAGCCTAAGGTCTTAATTAATGGGGTATGGATGTTTTTTTCCATTTGTTTTCTTTTCATTACACATATCGATACTTTTTAAGGTTTTTTAGTAAAACCTCGAGTTCACTCTTCGTTCGTTATCGTGCTCGAAAATTTATGAGAACATAACCGAGTACACTTTTGTCATTCTTTCGTACTCATTTTGGTAACACGAAAAATGATACACTTGGAGTATCATTTAAGCTCTTTTCACACTCCTTAAAAACAAAAATATTGTCGAGCGACCTTGTTCTGTTCACGCTTGTAAAAGTATTTGAATAAAACGTTCAATAGGCAATCGTTTGTCACTTTTTCGGTCTTGTCAAACTATTTTACAAAAAAGGAATTGAGAGGGTTCTCTTTTAAGTGTTTTTCAGACTCTATAAAAATGAAAAACTCCTGAGTTTTCTATCTTTGGACTCGTTAAATAAACATCGAAATACCCGCTTGGGACCCAACCACTCCTTCTTAGGGTTCGTTAAAAATACTCCGAGGGACTCATCTGAAGGATGAGATTACATTACAAGCATATGTTATCCTCCTCAAGCTTGTGTAAAAATAAAGAGGTACTCGCCGGAAATGGTAGGGGAAAATTTGGGAAAGGAATGTGTCTCTATATTCATGTATGACACCCCCCTTCATCATTTGAATCCGGGTTGGGAAATCCATTTGTCTCTCATCTGACCTTCTACAAGTTTACATTTTGGGTCGTCTTTGAGTTAATGATGCCAATATTGTTGTCTTGTCATCCATATGTTTAACAGAAAGTTCGAATAATCCCTCTCTTGAGTCGACCATCTGTAGTTGTCAATTCCTACCATGTCAGACTTCCCTATGTCAGTTTCAAATCATATCCATGTTCTATTCTAGTCCTAAATTTGTTACTTATTTTGTGTCATTAATGGGAGATACATCAAGGCCCTCTTTTGACGAGTCTCTTCCTATTAACTTCAACTCCTTATCCAGGGACGAGACTTAGAAATCATTTAGTACCTTAGAGCCTGCATGCCTTAATGGCAGGTTTCTTCGCTTTTGACAGTAGATTCACATCATTGATCCTTGATCAAAAGATTCCATCGAATGTTCGAATTCGGCTCATTTATTCACATTTGTTGGATTGTGCTACAATACCTTGGGTGTCATCGACATCAATGGTGATTTCCCTCGCGCTTGTTAACATTTTTCATTAATGATCGGTCATCAAGCGGTTTCTAACCATGTTTGACTTCAATGCTTGTAATCACATGACTATATTCGTATTTACAGATGATGGGATTGAAGACCCTAGATCTCATCATTCATGGTCCAGGTTGTGATGGAGTATTTGTGATTTGTATTGGCACATAGATCCACTTTGTATGTCTCGTGGATATGTTGGCATCAAAGTTTTTCTTGTACATAGATCCACAATGTATTCATGGTGGCTATGTAACATTTTTTGATGACATGGATCCACGGTGTATTATTGGTGGCCATGACTTACATTTATGAATTCGATCATTTGTAGTTTGAACATGGGAATGCCTACTTCATACATGGTATCATATTGTCCAGATGCTTGTTTGTTTGCAGGTTCTTGATTGGTGCATCCTTTGTTTCCAACACACACACGTATTTTGCAAAGTATTTTGGTCATCACAAGTTCCAACCTCATACTTTGGGGGACATTCTGTTACAAATTATTTTGGTCACCTTGATGATGACTTTGAAAGCATGTGATCAGGCCCTCATGATCATCTTTTGCCTGAGAAGAGTGACCTTTTTTCTCCTCTGCAAACCTATTTTTTGAAAGGACGTCGCAGGCTACCCTTAGTACAATGCGGAAATCAATGATTTCTGCAGGCTGCTCTATAGTTGGCCCACGGGATTTCCGCGGGATACTATAAAAGAAGAGTGTGGTGGTGTTTGAAATCCAAAAGAGGAAAGGGGTTCAAGAAGTTTCTAGAAGAGGAATTGTCTAGAATGTGAGGTGGAGTTCGTATGGTTACGATCCTACTGACTTCTCTGATCTGGTGGGATCATCCTCATCTATTTAACCACTTCAGCTTCTCCTACATAATAATGGACTTCTCATGGAAAAGTTTAAGCATAGTTAAGAAAATTTGAGCAAAGGATTGCTGGAAGAATAGGCTGGAGATTGTGTGGAGAATATTATTTCAGCTGATGTTTGATGTCTGCATTCACCAATCAGGCTTTTGAAGATCATCTGCATGCAAGCTCCAGGACAAGTATATGTGTGTGTTGGGACTAAGGACCACTAAAAGGGAACTTGCGACATCAAGGCATTTCGGTTGTATCTTCCAGTTTTATTCAATCTAATACAATGGCATGTTTCTTTCCCATAAAATCATTCTCATTTTTATTACATGACTCCTTGATCACATGTTTAAGTTTTCATTGAATCTATCATAGTTTCTTTCACTTTGGTTGGTTTGTGTCATTCTAGATATGGTTTTACAAGAGCACCGGAGCGAAGCAGGAACAAAAAAGATATAAGGAAGTGATCTCAATGGTAAGTCATCAATTCCTTCTTTGCTAGTTAGATCAATGATTATAAATTAGGGAAAGTGTCATCTCTTGTCCTATTTTTTTCTAGATCCAGGTGGATTTAGAGAGAATAGTTCATGTCCACATCTACCGATTTATCCCATCAACAAATTGGCGACTCCATTGTGGATACGACTTGATTGTGGTTTTTCGTTGGCCATTTGTTTTTGCCTACTCTTTTTTATCTGATTTCAGTCTCTGAGTCTGTGGGAGATCCATTCAAACTCCCTGAGTTTAAAATTTCACAGAGATTTTTTCTCTTTCCCTCAAAATGATTTGATTTTTCAAATGTGTCTGCACTACACACTATACCTAGCCTGTTGAAACCTTCAATTTCCACACCCTAGTAATTTTCTTGAGTGTGTACTTTCTGCACTCTGTTGGCTTCTAGCCTGCGAAAATGCTAGATTTCCGCACTATAATATGGTGTTGACCTGTGGCGACGTCTGAGAAATTTTTTCAGTGGGATATTGACCTCTGGTGATGCCCAGTTTTTGTTTCAATCAGCTGCGGGCAACTTTTAGCTAGTGTTTGACTGTTTTCTCATGCTTAACACGTTGTTGATTGGGGTTCGGAGATCGAACATCTCTCCTTTTCTTTTTCAGTTTTCATTCTTGATCTTTAACAACAAGGACATAAACTTTGAGCTTGTATCTGAGTGCTTGTTTGATTAAAGGTCTTGGTTTGGATTTGAAGGTTTGGCTTGATTATGCATTCTGGATTGCTTGATGTTTGAGAGATTGTTTCTTCACTTTTATTTAGGGAGATACTTCCTCATCGTTTTTTGTTTTTACCTTCGTTGAAAGATTGATTTGGGTTCTCATTGAAGGTATAAATTTTCTTGGATTACTTGTCTTTTCTCTGTCATGCCCTTGGTCTAGTCTTAGAAAGGAAGAATTTGAATTTATCCATTCTTTTGAAAAATCATACATAAGAAAATTTATTACATTTAAACGAAGAGAACGATTGAAGAATTTCATTGTTTATTGGTTGTTTGAAAGTTTGTTCATTCAAAGAAAGAAAGAAAGTAGATTTCATAGTTTACACCATTCTGAAAGTACCTTCTCCTTGTTGTAGATAGAATTAATCGAACGAAAAGTTGCATCATTCATTTTCTATTTTCATATTGTTGGGTCAAGGTCTTACACAACTTTGGTTTCATTCTCGTCTCCCTCTTGAGTAACAACAACCTTTAATAATATTGCGAAAATCTAAAACTTAACTAGTGATTTTTCTAGGGCTCTTTTACACCAACATTATCTAGGCTAGAGCTTTGGAATAGGCAGTGAGACACTCTCCAAAGCACAAAACACACAATAGCATCTTGTGATAGGGAGTGTCAAATTCAATTTTCAACATTTTGTCCTGGGAAACTCTTCTCACACAAGGGTCAAACCTGAGGTCACATTGAGATTGGCATAGTTACTCACCCTACTTTGTTGGTCTCGGTGTAGACATTATGTGTATTATGGGGGTCACTTGAAGGTATACCCAAAATGATGAGTGGAATCCTCTCGAGTTGATTTCAGGCTAGATACCCTGCCCTTGCGCATGGATCAGACTGTCGACTGTTCCCCCAAGAACCACTATTGTTTTTGGTAACCTTAGTTGGATATCTTCTTAGGGTCTTACACAAGGTGATTGTGGAGGGTCAAGTCTCCACGGTACCTGGAATCGACGTTAGCCAGACTCACTCCGGCTCCTTGGAGGGTATACCCACGATTATGTGTGGGAGCTTGCACCAAGGTGTAAGTCCATTAAGCAGGTCGTCAACGTAAATTTTCCACCCTATCCCAGCCCCTTCTTGTCTCAGCTTCATGGTGTTGAATTTCATCACCAACTAGTGACTTCGGAATAGGAAGGTCTTGTTTGCTTCGTTTTGATTCCTATATTCTACTAGCGAGTGGTGTTTGTTTACATAGTTGGCCATAGATGTTTTCTGTAGAATTTGGCCAACATTGAACCTCCACATCATTCACGTAGGATGCAAGGACTCCGAAAGATCTGAAAGTTTCTCAACCCTTTCCCCCTAACCCACCGGAGGAATCTCCTCAACAGAGTGAGATCCAGGACCACGTACCTTCACAGCTAGAAAGGACTAATTCTCTAAAGAGATTTCGAATTTTTTCTGGCCCTCTAGAATCTTTTCGCCTACCTCCTAGATATAAGAGATGTATTATCTGACTCAATTCATCTCAAAAAATTATTATTGACACTTTCAGATTACCTTTCAAAATTGTCGTCGGCCTGAACGAGGATCCTTTTTGGACCACTGGCATAGCTCAGTGTTCTGGGTGGGAAATCCACCTACAGACTAGCACTTAGGATTTTATCATGCATGCAGAAAAGAACTAAAGATTCGTACTTTTTACCATCATCCCAGACCTAATCCCCATTATTCTTAAGCAAATACACAGTTAAGAAGATCAAGTGAACATACCTTATTTCCAGCATTTAATATCGATCCCTCTTCATGCTTGGTCGCTCTTTGACTACAACTCTCCTCCCAAGGTTGACCTGCATTCACAAAAGACAAACAAAGAACTCCACATGCATTCAATCTACAGATTAATGGGTTAGAGATTTAATCAACATGTATGCAATAAACAATGAAAACCTCATATGGTGGGACGAGAAAAGTACTTCTTTATTATTAACTTCACTAAAGCAACTTACAATGATGAAGCGAGCCATTGCTCCATGAATCTGGTCATGGGCTCCTCTTTTACTATGCACCAACTGCTAACACACTTGCTTCTCTTCTTCGTTGAAATCACAAAATGGTTGCATAATCTTGGGCAAAGGGGAATACGAATTTGGGTAGAGTTTTTTTACTATGTTTGTCCTCCTTTCAAATGGGACCCCTACCCCTTATTTTATAGGCTAGAAGGATCTAGGTATTTGGTTGAATGACTGGCCATGCATGGCCGAAAGGTTTATTTAACTTGCTCAAATTTGTGTGTTCCATCAGAAACTTTCATTTTTTCATGCTTCTGAAGGTCCACGTGGGTTGTAGTGGGTCAGCTATCGTGGACACTATAGATACACGTGGGTTGTAGTGGAGCAGGGTGTGTGGGCCTATAAAAATGGAGTTTTTTAGAAGAGTTATTTAGTAGTGGCTTGGAAAAGAAGGAATATGAGATTGCATGATGCCAGGTAAGCATGATTGGTGCAAATTAGGTTATAACAGATGCCCCCTAATGTACCAAACCGGTGAGCCCAGGGACTAGAATTCAGGAGGTGCCATCTGCAAAATAACAATTGTCTCACTGAGGCAGGCATACCCATGCTCGAGATGAAATAAAATCATGGCTACCAATCAAATACATTGTAGATCCATGTCATATAACTATATAAAGTGTAGCTGCGAGCAATACATGGTGGATCTACATCTCAAAATGAAAATATATACATGTATAGTATCCATCTTCTAAAAGATGATAAGGCTTGATGGATGGAGATGAGGTCTTCAAAGATCGAGCAACAACTTCAAAATCTTCAAAACTCGGGTAGGAGTGTAATATGAGTGTACGAATTCACTACCCAGAGGTCTTCGACGGCTTGTCGGTCATGGACTAGAGAATCTTGATGATCAAGCTGAAGGCTTCATTGATTTCAAACAAAGACTTTATTGGACTTTGAGGATGGTCGGGCATGAGGGCAAGAGACAAACTATAGAGGGGCCGAATCAAGCTTCGTAAAAACTTCCCTTGGACAATAGCATGACAAATGATGAGACTCAGGCAGCATGGCATTGACATAAGTTCACGAGGCAGGAGGCGACACAAACTCTACATATGTTTGGAAGAATAACCAAATGGAGGAGGACACAAGTCTATGTAGTGAGAACATCTTCCTAAGGTCATATTATATCCTAGAGCTTGAATAAAAAACAGAAGGATGTGCTTTTCCCAAGGGAGACTCATTGTGCTGCCAATAAAAAGAAAATACTTTTCCCTTCCTCTTTTTGTGGTATATTTGATTTTTTTGTCTTTTTTGGAAAAAACATAAAAGAATGTTATGTTACAAAGGAGGAATCGAGTGTCGCAAACATACTAGTTCCAAGTGCACGGAACATATTCTGTCTTGACTAAGAAATTGGTTGGTTCTTCAATATGACCAATGACTGGTACTTTCACTAGTTTATACCCTGCCTTAAATTAAATATTACCACATTCATAGCACATGTGCTCTCTATTTACATTCATAACAGTTGTTGCGTGTGCTAATATATCCAAAGTTGACTCCTCTAAGCTTTTTTGTCGAGCAACCTACAATTCCTTCTTTAGGGAATCCAACTCTGCTTTGAGGCTGTCATTTTCCTTCATCAGTTCAGTAATCCTATAATTTTCATTACCCTTTATCTTCTTCTCAATTTGAGAAAACAGCTGAGCAAGTGGTACATCGTCATTATCCTCATTATTTTTTGTAATTGGTTCTTCTGTGGAAAATACACTGATGATAGTTGGTTCTTGTGTAACAACTAATTCTGGCATAATTGGTTCTTGTGGGACAGTCTCTTCCTGGGCAGTTGATTCTTGTGTAACAGCTAAGTCCTGGGAAGAGGTTGGTTCTTGTGTCACAGTCATGTTGTTGGAAGGGACTGATTCTTGTGTAGCATTCACTTCTTGAACAACGGAGGATAATGGACGAAGAAGGGGTATTGCCTATTCCATATTCTTCCATCCAACTGCTTCTCCAGTAGACCCCGCTGACCTAGTTTTCTTCCTAGGTAAGGTAGAGACAAAAGTAGGGGTGTTCCTTTTCTTTTCTTCAGGAGAAGGAGTTCATTCTTCAACAATTGAACAAGGAGGAAAATATGCAATGCAACGGTGTTCTCCTATAATCTGTACTTCATAACTCGACGAATTATGAACAGAATCATCAACAGGAGCCAATGACTCTGATGCAATTCGTTTACATTCAACCTGAATTGAAAAAATGGTTTCTTGAAATTCCTTTCCCAAGGTAAAATCTAGTATACTTGTCTCCATAAGATCAATTTGTGGCTCACTCAAGTTTGTATCATTTATGTCAAAATCTGGCAGGGTCTGAACATCAACAAAATCAGGACACTCTATCTCAAGAACGGGAGGGTTTTGAGTTGCTTTTGGTTCAATAGGAGATGAAGTCGACGTACTGGTAGTTACAGTGGGGGCTTCAATTGTTGTTGCAGTCGAGGGCTAAGGTTCATGACTTGGTCTAGGGATTGGGTTTTCAACTGCTGCCTCAATCACAACTATAGGTATAGGGTTTAGTTGTTCTAGTTTGGTTATAACAACAGGCACAGGATTGGGTTGTTCTTCCTCTTCAGGTAATGGGTCATTAGGAATTCCCATTCCTCTAGGAATCAACAACCCTATCAGTCTACGATTGGAAATACAATTCTTGGGATTCTTTTATTTCTTGACAAAGTGAGCCATATTATGCAAGGAATGAAGAAGGTAATAAGGGATGTTTATTAGTTTCTGATGTATTAAATGTGACAGTAGGATAAAATCAGAAAAATAAACTACTTGATATCTTCCCTCGCATGTAATGTACCTTTTTACAAATTCTGATACTTTTCCCCATGGTATCGGTAAGGAACTTACATCAGCACCTTGGCCCTTGGTCTGAACTTTCTCATCGTCCACGAGAAAACCCTTCTATGCATCGGGAAGATGTCTTTTTCTGCTAAACCAACTTTCTCCTATGGTCGGCAACCATGTCATAGCAGCCACAGTTTACTTTGTCACTGGAATCCTCACCTTGTTCACCATTGAATACCCTTCTGTGAGATGCTGACTGAACTCCAACACCTATGATTCATTAAACCCCTGCAGCTTCTCAAAATAAGAAATCAATCCAGCCTGCAGAAATGTTTAGTAAACATCTGGGTGTAGAAGCAATGCATCGAGATTTTTTGGTTCATACCTCACAGCTAATCCTCCCATGATGACGTTTTAGAGTCTAAACAGTCACAAAGGAGGAGAAACCAACACCTAAACCAGAGACACAGCAAGTTTTAATGAGGATTGCATAAAGAACACAGTGTCTCAGCAAAAAATAAGTGTGGTCGAAAGGTGGCAGAGGTGAATATAAAATGGGATTTTAACGTTATGATGGCGTAGATTTGTGTGCCCCCCAAATAATCTGATTGGCTCATGGTTCAATGAACTTGGGACAACTGGAAGGTAAGAATGAAATATTGCTTCCATATCTACATCACTTTGACACGTAGGATTAGTAATGTACCTCATAACTTACTGCATGAACCAATCTATCGGAATAAATGCACTATCCAACCGCCATTTGATCCGTGGGGAATAGTTGTAATGATGATAGATGGCTATGGAACATGAGAAATGATGATATGACAAGTGGAGCATAGGTGGAGTCCTTTCCTTGGTTGACCAACTGGAAATCTGTGGATGTGGAGTCAAGTAATGATGAAGCGGCATTTTCTAATAGAGAGAGCATTAACTGGAAATAAAAAAAATCTTCAAATTTTTTCTGGGCAAATGAAGTAATTTGGAAAATGGCAGAAACCTTCATAAAAATAGTGGAAATGAAAAAAACAACAGTGTTTCATCATGGAAAGATAACAGAGCGGGAAAGATTGATGGAGTATCAGCATGGAAAAATGGCAAAAATGTGAAAAATGGGTGAAGCGGCATGTAAAATAGCGAAAAGGAATAACAACGGTAGGTGTATCAGCATGTATTTTGGCCGGAATGGTGGAATTAGGTGTAGCAGCATGTAAATCGGCCAAATTATCGGAAAAGAGTGTAACATCATGTAAAGTGACCATTTTGTTTGGAAAGAGGTGTAACAACATGTAACCCGACCGAACACAGAATCCCTTCAAACTTCCAAAAACTAATCCTTCGGCTCCCTTCGCTGTAATCTCCTTTGTTTTTCATCAATCCATCTGCACACAAGTAACTGCATGATACCCTTCTAGGCTGAATTTATTAGAATAGCAAAGAAACATAAAAATTTAAAATGATGAAATACTTTAAGCAAAAACAAAAAAGTTCAAATTCGCACAGTTTATTTATATACAAGGTTTTATTGAAAAGAAAAAAGTTCTAAGGTTTAGAAGGGGAAGGAGCAAGCTTCGTTCCCTTTAAAAATTGATAACCTGTATCAGCTGTACAAATGGATTTAAATTTTGCCTTGGAAAGTGGACGTTGATACAGCGCAAGCGATGACCATTTGCAAGTAATTGTGTATTGGATCCATCTATAGTGATCAACCTGACTGTCCTATTGGGAAAAAAAGTGTCTACCTCGTAAGGTCCCAACCATATTGTACACAACTTACCCTTAAATTATTTAAAGAACGAATCATACAACAGATCCCAATCTCCCTTTTTGAATAACTTCTTCTTGATGACTCGGTCATGCCACTTGGTTTTTTGTTGTTGAATCACTGTGGTTTGATGAATAGTGTACAAACGCTTCTCATACATCTCATTTAGCTGCTACAGTCTGGCCTTTTGTGCCGCAGTCAAGTCTAGATTGACTATTAATGCAGTTCTTAGGGTTTTGATCTCGAACTCAATGGGAAAAACAGGGCTCTTCCCATATACCATTTCATAAGGAGAAAAACTAGTTGTGTTCCTCCAATTTGTTCGATAAGCCCATAGAGCTTCATGCAATCTATCATTTACCAATCCCTACGATGTTCCCTCATTGTTTTAGTAAGAATATCTTCTATTACTTTGTTTTTACTTTCCACCTGCCCATTACCTTGGGGATGGTATGGAGAAGTTGTTCTATGAAAAACATGATATTTATTGAGTAGGGCTTCAAACTTACATGATGTGAAAGGTGTTCCCCCATCAGTTACTAACTCTCTGGGAACTCCAAACCTAAAAAAGATATCTTCGAACAAAAATGCTAAGACAACTTCTTCTGAGGCCCTGATGAGTGCTTTTGCCTCTACCCACTTATCATGTAGTATGTGCAGACCAATATATAGACTATCTGATTAGAAGGTGGGTTAATGGGCCCTACAAAATCTATGACCCATCTCTCAAAAGGTTCTAACACCACTTGAGGTTGGAGAGGAATATCATCCCTATGATTTGGCTGAGTCATTCATTGGCAATAGTCACTGGCTTGGACATACTTCTTTGCATCTTGAAATATTGTGGGCCAAAAATAGCCTATCCTCAAAATTTTATGCCCAGTCCTTTTATCAAAAAAATGACCCCCACAAGGTCCATCATGGAAATCTTTAAGCAGATCATAAACTTCATCATCTCTCACACATCTCCTTATTTCTTGATCCAGGTCTATGTAGAAATGATATCCCCCTATCCAACTATATTGAGCACTCTTCTAAATAATCTTCCTTGTTTCTCGGGGAGATAGATGTGGAGGTACCTTCCCTGCAACCAAATAATTAGCAATGTTTGCATACCAAGGTGAGTGAGAATATACTGCAAACAAATTTTCATCTGGAAAGGAATCATCTATAGGTGAATTATCATCATTTATATTCAATCTTCAGAGAAAAGCAGCAACCACATTTTCTTTTCCTGGTCTATCTATTATAATGATGTCAAATTCTTGTAGTAATAACAACCATCTTGTTACTCGAGCATTAGTAATAGGTTTATTCATCAAATATTTAATTGTTGAATGATCAGTATGAATAAAAGTAGAATAACCAGTTATAAAATGCCTAAATTTATTGATAGCATAAACTACTGCCAAGAATTCTTTTTCTATAACTGTATAATTTAACTCAGTGGGATCCATGCTCTTGCTGATATAGTAGATAGCATAGGGATCTTTGTCCTCATGTTGCCCTAGCACTGCACCAGCTGCAGTGTCTTAGGCATCTGAAGAAATGTGAAATGGAAGAACCCAATTGGGCTCTCTCAAAATAGGAGCTGTGGACAATTTATGTTTCAGATCTGTAAAAGACAATTCGCAATTGTCAGTCCAACTAAAGTTAACATATTTTTTTAATAGGAAAACTAAGGGAGAGGCAAGCTTGGAAATTTTTTTAATGAATCTCCTGTAATATCCAGCATGCCCTAAAAATCTTTTTACCTCTTTCTGAGTTGATGGAGTTGGAATGTCCAAAATTACCTAGATTTTGGCTGGGTCCACCTGAATTCTTGCATAAGAAATAAAGTTTCCTAGCACCACGCCTTTTGTCATCATCATATGAAACTATTCTTTACTTAGAGAAAGATGAGATTGTATACATATTTTGAGTACTTTTTCCAGATTGGATAAAGATTCATCGAAATCAGCACCATAAGGTGTAAATTCATCTATGAATATTTCCATACCGTCATTCACCATATCAGAGAAAATACCAATTATGGCTCTCTGGAAAGTGGCTGGTGCATTACACAAGCCAAATGGGAGAACTTTTGGAAGATTGGTTGTTGTCATTGATGTCAACCCTAGTCATTGGTTTTGGACCGCAAGATTGATGAAGGTATTTGTACATGAAGGACAATGCACATTTAGATAAAACACCCATGGATGGATAGCATACATCACGTTTTTTCTAGTGGTATGTGGCACGTCACATGGATCCTCATGTTTGAGGAGAAATGAATTTTTGAAGATGACAAAGTGAATTGAAGAAGGAAGTACATGTAGGCCCTGAAGATAATTAAAGAAAAGAATTACAAAATAAGAAAGTGTCATGTGGGCCCTAATGTTAAAAGGAAGTGACATAAATGGTATAAATAAATATCATTATACATTCATTTGATACACAAGTCAAATTTCAGAGGAAATCAGAAGTAAAGAAGGTCGGATTTCAAGGGAGGATGAAGTCTTTTGGTGATGTGTTCTAAGGTATGTTATTTTCAGGTCATCTTACCATTTTCACTATAAAACATTTTCTAGAATGATTTAGATGGTGAGATTTCTATGGTTTTGAGAATCCATATCAAGGTACCTATGGTAAAAGTTTCAACTCTTTATTCTCTATAATTATGGAGATACACTCTATGGAAGATAGGGTTTTTGACCAGTCCTGAAGCTAGTCAATAAACAGGTGTTCTGGGTAAAATAGACAAACATTATTCATAGATAATCCACATGAAGTGAGACAAATTGCATTGGAAAGAGTATGGTGTTAAGAACCAAATTCCTGAATACAAAATATCACAATAAATCCAAAGATATCTGAATATAATCACCACACAAGATATATGAAACCACATAGAAAACCACAACTTTATTATAGAAACCCTTGAGGTAGGGCAACACCATACAATGGATCCTATTATGGAAGGGATCTTCTCTTGTTCACTTGCCTCTTCGAGGAGGCATCATCTTAATGAGCTTCAACTCCAAATGCAATACTTCTCTTCATGTCTCATTACATTGCTTGAATCCCTTTATATAGTGCTACCATCACCTAAGAACATTCTAGAGGAGGAATCTTCTAGAAGTAGAACCTTCTAAGAAGTCCTCTTAAATTTATTATATCTAATTACTCATTTATTATATCTAACTACCATAGTGGGCCTTATTTAA
>ML788853.1:167308-186355 GCA_009831015.1 Picea engelmannii
CACCACACAAGATATATGAAACCATATAGAAAACCACAACTTTATTATAGAAACCCTTGAGGTAGGGCAACACCATACAATGGATCCTATTATGGAAGGGATCCTCTCCTGTTCACTTGCCTCTTCAAGGGGGCATCCTCCTAATGAGATTCAACTACAAATACAATACTTATCTTCATGTCTCATTACATTGTTTGAATCTCTTTATATAGTACTACGATCACCTAAGAACATTCTAGAGGATGAATCTTCTAGAAGTAGAACCTTCTAAGAAGTCCTCTTACATTTATTATATCTAATTACTCATTTATTATATCTAACTACCATATTGCACCTTATTTAATAATATAGTGGACCTAGTCCACCTTACATTGAATGACCTCCACTATTATCACTATGGGCCCTCTGCCCCCCCCTCCCCTCCCACTACCTCTCTAGCTACCTTACATACGGATTGTAGTTTCTTGTGTGCAAGTTTCCAAATCAGATGTTAAATATTGAGTGTGGGGCATCATGTACAAGTTAGGTCTCCTGAATAAACCAGAATTGAACAAGGTCTACCATTCTTTCTATAACTTCTTTTTGGCGAGGATTCAAAGATGGAGAGTTAAAATCTCTCTTTATATTGGAGTATTTTATCTTCCTCTTGGATTTTAATTCCTCCTTTTACATTTGGAATCTGTAGCTACCTTTGGAAGTCATTACTTCCCTTGAACAATAACTATTGATTATTTCTCATATATTGTGCATGGTGTATTGTGGTGTATTGGTGTAACTCTTATACTATTTTTCATTTCTCATTGGATATAATTGAATGGTTTAAGTCTAAGTTTAGAAAGGTTTTAAATTGTACTTGATATTGATTCACCCCCCTCTCAGTATCAACAATTGGTATCAGAGCGGGTTACCTTTAGTATAGTTTAACCATTGGAAGGAAGATCCTAAGAAGAAATAGAAGACAAAATTCCAAATGGGATTCCACCATTT
Organism: Picea engelmannii; assembly: GCA_009831015.1. Taxonomy (NCBI): domain Eukaryota; kingdom Viridiplantae; phylum Streptophyta; class Pinopsida; order Pinales; family Pinaceae; genus Picea; species Picea engelmannii. The sequence continues at coordinate 168,296 of ML788853.1, forward strand.
GATGGAAGCAATTTTGAATATTGGACTAATAGAATGGAGACTTACTTGAAATATCTTGGGGTAGATGTTTAGTTCTCAGTTGATTTAGGATACAATGCTTTGAAGAAACCAAAGATTGCAACTCAGAAGGAAGCAAAAAGGAACAATAAATTGGCAATAGATACCATCCTGGATGGATTAACAGATTCAGTGAAATCCAAGGTGGGATTATGTTCATCATCAAAAGAGATTTGGGACAAGCTACAAGACCTTTATGCAAGGGAAGAAGTGGAAGAAGAAGAAGAAGAAGTTGAAGCAAATTACAACATCTCAGATTTAAAAGAAGCAAGTAGAGGTCAGTTCTTTTTCTTTAATTGTGAAGGAGTGGGACATGTTGAATTTGAATGTCCTCATCCAAGGATTGAAAGAGATGACGCTGAAGAAGAAAATTCCAATGAAGAAGAAGAAAATCATGAAGCAGAAATTATTCAACAAGAAGATGAGAATCTTAAAAAATTGAACCATGTTGAGATTGAAAATAGCAAGCTCAAAGATACGCATAGAAAACTAAGAAGTGAATTGGGTAGTTGTGCAAAGATAGTTGTAAGCTTGAAGAAACAATTAGAATACTTTGAGAAACTAAGAGAATAAAACATTTCCTTGAAAACTCTACTCGAAGAAGAAAGAAGAATAGGAGAAGTAAGGAATGTCCAAATGATGAAGAAAGAAGAAGATTGTGAGAAACTTGAACAAGAAGTTGTCTCATTGAGGAAGAGCTTAAGAAACTCTTAAGTGCCAAAAGACTTAACACATCTTGGATGGATGGGTGAAACTTCATACAAAGAAGATGAAAATACCAACAAGAAGGTTGAAGAAAGAGCTACACAGACAATTGATGAGAAGTGGACCAGGATACCAGAAAGAATGAATGATTACAAAAGAGATGAATATCCAAGAAGACCTCCTACCTTCAGGAATCAAAGAAGTTTCAATTAGTATGAAGGACACTACAGAAGAATAGATCATGAACCCAGATGGACTACATCACAAAGAAGGCCACTTAATCCAAGGTATCAAAATTTCTTTCTTGGTCATTGTTATACTTGCAAAACTTTTGGACATAAGGCAATTAATTGCAGAATCAATGAAAGGAACAAATATTGAAGAAACATGAATGGTGTAAATAGAAGATATGGAAATAATCATGGATTTTTCAACAGAAGTTATAATTCATTTTCCCCATTGATGGACAAAAATATTGTATGCTACAAATGTAATTATCTTGGTCACAAAGCATGAGATTGCAAATATATGAATGAAGATATCTCTATGCCAACCACAGTATGGAGAAGGAAAGATATTCCAAATAATGAATATTGTCAAATAGCATTAACCACTGAAGAATGTAAAGAAGAAGATGAATGGTACATAGACAGTGAATGTTCTTCACAGATGATCGGGGATCAAGACAAATTCATCAACTTCAAGAGAAAGGGTCGCAGTGTTGCATTTGGAGATGACTCATCTGCCAAAATACTTGGAGAAGGTGTAGTAGAACTTGGAAGAAAAAATGTAAAAGAAAATAATGTCCTATTGGTTGAAGAATTGAAACATAATCTACTCAATGTTAGTAAAATGTGTGATAAAGGATACACTCTTACGTTTGACTCAAGAAGATTGGTTGCAACTACAACAAGAAGACCAAACAACATATACATCCTAGACATGAAGAAGAGAGAGAAGACATAAGCCACACAAAATTATTCCAATGAAGAAAAAGTCCCAAAGACCAAAAATAAGGATGAAGTATTATTGAGTGCCACATGTTCAGGGGGAGCAACCCCAAAGAAGAAGGTTACCTTTTTCCATTAAAATCGGGGAGAGAAGCCCTACCTTTTTCCATTGATGTCAAACGGGGAGAGAAATTGGGATCATGATGATAGGGGGAGCATGAGTGTTGCCATAAATGACAAAGGGGGAGATTGTTGGAAGATTGGTTGTTGTCATTGATGTCAACCCTAGTCATTGGTTTTGGACCGCAAGATTGATGAAGGTATTTGCACATGAAGGACAATGCACATTCAGATAAAACACTCATTGATGGATAGTATACATCACGTTTTTTATAGTGGTGTGTGGCACATCACATGGATCCTCATGGTTGAGGAGAAATTAATTTTTGAAGATGACAAAGTGAATTGAAGAAGGAAGTACATGTAGGCCCTGAAGATAATTAAAGAAAAGAATTACAAAATAAGAAAGTGTCAGGTCGAAACTAATGTTAAAAGGAAGTGACATAAATGGTATAAATAAATATCATTATACATTCATTTGATACACAAGTCAAATTTTAGAGGAAAACAGAAGTAAATAAGATCGGATTTCAAGGGAGGATGAAGTATGTTGGTGATGTGTTCTAAGGTATGTTTTTTTTCAGGTCATCTTACCATTTTCGCTATAAATTTTTTTCTAGAACGATTCAGATGGTGAAATTGCTATGGTATTGAGAAGGCATATCAAGGTACCTATGGTAAAAAAAATTAGCTCTTTATTCACTACAATTATGGAGATACACTCTGTGGAAGATAGGGTTTTTGACCAGTCTTGAAGCTAGTCAATAAACAGGTGTTCTAGGTAAAACAATCATAAATTATTCATAGAGAATCCAAATAAAGTGGGACAAATGAAAGAGTACGGACTGTAGTTTATTTTTTACGAGTTTCAGAATCGGATGTTAAATATTGAGCACGGGGCATTCTGTACAAGTTAGGTCTCCTGAATAAACCAGAATTGAACAAGGTCTACCATTCTCTCTATAACTTCTTTTTGGGGAGGATTCAAGGATGGAGAGTTCAAATATCTCTTGATATTGGAGGAGTGTATCTTCCTCTTGGAGTTTTATCCCTCCCTTTACATTTGGAAGTTGTAGCTACCTTTGGAAGTCATTACTTCCCTTGAACAATAACTATTGATTATTTCTCATATATTGTGCATGGTGTATTGTGGTGTATTGGTGTAACTCTTATACTATTGTTCATTTCTCATTTAATATAATTGAATGGTTTAAGTATAAGTTGAAAAATGTTTTAACTTGTACTTGATACTGATTCACTCCCCTCTCAGTATCAACAAGAACCTTATAGGAAAATGTACCCCAACGGCTGGTAAAGGTGGTCCTATCTTGGTCTGTGGAGCAATTTTTATCTGGTTATAGCCACTAAATCCATCTAGGAAAGAGAAAAAAAAAATCCCATATAGGTTGTATAGAACCTGATCAATAAATGGTAGAGGGAAATGATCCTTGTGTGTGGCCTTATTCAAGGTTCTATAGTCCACACACACTCTCCATTTACCATTCTTTGTAGGCACAATAACCAAGAGTGAACCCCACTCACTGTCTGATATAGGGTAGATTAATCTTGCATTAAGAAGTTTCTAGAGTTCTTCCTTAACAATCTCTTTAATATTAGGGTTCATCCTCCTTTGGGGTTGGCAAATGGGTCGGCATTATTTCTTAATGTATATATGGTGGGTGCATAGTTCAGAGGAAATTCCTTTCATATCCATTTAATCCCAATCAAATGTCTCTTTATGTTCAATCAATAACTTCATCAAACGTCCAGTTTTAGTAGAAGATAAATCAGGATTGATGTTCAGGGTTTTTCCAGGTTTGATTTCTACAATGATGCTCTTAGAACTGACTTTAGGAAATAATCCAGTTGTGTCAGTATATGATGTTATGGCTGAATTAACTTGATTTACAATAGTTTCAGAGAACATCTCCGGGGTCACTCCTTCATGGGCAGTAGGGTCAAATATTCTACTCAATCGGTGATACGTGTTTTGTGTAACAGAAGAGGGGTTACTGATAAAGCTATTGATTAGCTCATCTTCTATCTCATCTTTGAAACTCAGAGCTTTTCCTATGGTTAGCACAGGTAGAGCGCTTTCATCATCAAGATCCATCCATAAAGAATTTCCAGGTTCCACACTGGGTGTAGCATGAGGATAAAGGGCAAGTTTCTTGGTATCATAAACATCAGAGATGGTCATTGAACCAAATCTACAACCAATGAAAGCATCATCTGTAGCTAACCATGGTATTCCTAGAATTAGAAGATGACCCCGGAGACAGGTTTTAGGTTGCAATATGACAAAATCAGCAGGATACTCCCTTGAATCCATTGAAATAACTAGATCATCGATTACTCCTTATGGTTTAATAGTAGAACGATCAACTAACTCTAAAATAGTAGGAGTAGGTTGGACTTGCTTTCTAATTTGCAGCAATTGTGTCGTCTCTATTGGCATAATGTTAATCGCTACCCCTAAATCAACTAACACATCGGGAATAAATGTCTACCCAATTTTGATAGTGACTATAGGGTTTCCTAGGTTGCCATATTTAATAGGTGGGGTTTTGCCTTACATCAGTTCAGAAAAATCTCCCACTACTTGTACTGTGAGGGAATCCCTTGGTTTCCTTCCAGGGTTTTTGATACAGAGGTCTCTCACAATCTTCCCATAAATAGGGACATCCTTAATCCCTTGCAATAGTGGAATTTTAACATGCAGATTTTATTCTACTCTTGTATCCCTGGTAGCTAACTTATTGCTTATAGATCCTTGAGAGCATCTCTTACAAAGATTTACAATGTCTTCATAGGATTCCTTAGATATATCTCCCTTGCCAAGCATATTCATCATATCTAAACAATCATCTCTTACTCCTTTTAGAAAAATAGTTTTTAGAATGTCCTTACTCACATCCGAATGTCCTGACTTTTGTAGATTATACCAGAGTCTCTCCACAAAATTTTCAAGGGTCTAGTCCTCCTTCTGAGACATCTTGAATAGTTCCTCTCTTTGTTCCCTCATTCGGAAATAGTCTTAGTACTTGTTCAGGAAATGCTACCTCATTTGTCCCCATGTTGAAGTATTCTCTCCTCCAAGGCTCATGAACCATCTTAACGTGTTACCCTTTAATGTAGTTGGAAACAATTTAAGCTTATGCACAGTGGTAGTGTAGTCATAGCTTCTACACAGAATATCAAATTCAAACAGAAACTCATATGGATCCTCAGTAGATAATCCATGGAAATTTGGCAGGGCTGAGAGGGGTATGTTATTCATAGGAGCTATCCCTCGTGTGGAAATACTAGTAATAGGAAAGACAAGGGTAGAGATAGTATTTTCATCATTTACATGATCTTCATTGTTCACTATATCCTCACGGTAGAGATCTTCTTCATTATATCCTTGATTTTCCATACTTGTTTTTTCTCTCCTTAAACAATCAATACGGAAAGTGTCCCACTCCTATTTAGTGACTATATGTCCGTTGATCTAAAAAATATCTTCAGTTTCTTCTGGCCTTTCCCTGTTCTGAGCTACACTTGTTTGATCTTCAATATTCTCCAGTGTTGTGTGTTGACTTGTTGGTGACAAATATTCAACTTCAACTTCAGCCCTTGATGAAAACAATGGGTAGTTCTGATGACTGAGGAATATGTCTTCTTGGAGGATTTGAAGGGCGAAAGATAGATCCCAAAGAAGAATTTGCTCTGGATATAATCTCATCAACAAAGGTTGGCCTTCCCAGTGCAGGACTCCTTCCACCACATCCTCTGGAACCTGTAGGGTTAGTAGTTATGGGGATACGTTCTCTTGTTCCTCGATTCATGCAGACTACTCATTCCTAAGAAAAGAAAACTAATGTTCTTACAAGAATCTATAATTATCTTCCCCGATAATGGCGTCAAAATGTTGTGCACTTTAATTGTCTAAATAAATAGATAATTAAGGTGTTCAATATGAATTGTCAAACACGAGGAAGTTTTGTTATTGTAAGATAATTGTGCACAGTCTATGCTAGATTATGAAAGCAAACACTAATCAAATTGCAGTAAGGTAAACTAACACTAAAAGAAATAGAATTGAAAAGTTGAAAACTAACACATGTTGTTGACACAGTTGGAGTTCTAATCTATTGTTGCAAAATTGAAGTCACACTTGCATAATTTAAATCACACTTGCATAATTGAAATCTAATTTCCAGGAGTAGAATTTGATGAGTGTATAAGAATCATGGATTATCTAATCTATTCTATTTTTTTATATTACTCTTACAAAAGGAAGTTTTGTGCGAATTGTTGAAAGGAATTCTACTTAATTGCAGAAAGGGAATTCACACTTCTATTTACTTTTGCTTAAAAACAGAGATTTAATCTATTGCAAAAAAGGAATTAACTTTCAAAGCAATTCTCCATCAGTATACAACAATTGATTCTAACTCTCATGAGACACATTGATGCGCATTAACAGAAAGGGACTGAACTGCAACAACAAATGTATTCTAGAAATGCATAAATAGATAAATCACACAAATGTAAATAATCAAAGCAGTTAATCTAAAACTCACAACAGAGGGGAGTCTGTGAGGAAGGTGGGCCCTTTCCTTCTCACTGAATCCACTCGAAAAGACTACAGTAGGTTGGAGAAACTCAAATCACTTCTTTATTAAATCCCTAGAATGTTTCAGATACAAAAATGTTTCACTTCACTCTCTATTCCACAGCTAATCTCCACCCCCTAAATGGTTACAAAACTTTGTTATCTAAAAACAGAGACATTTAGTTTAAATGGACTCCGAACAATCTTTAGAATCGAAGATTCTCAAGCTGTTCGTACGATAGAAAAGATATGTCATCATCACAAAATATGGAAATGATCTTGATCACCAACTCAAGCCAAACGTGAGCCAAAAACTGTAACAGCCTTGAGGATCGGTCTTCAGGATATGGATTTGAATGATATACCAGCTTCCAGGATCAGTGGGAATCTGTTGCAGCAGGTGTAACAACTTCCAAGAAAGGTGCGCAATTGTTGTAGTCGTGTAACAGCATGCAGAACTAGCGCACAACTGTTAACAGCTTCCAAGAAAGGTGTGCAATTGTTGTAGTCGTGTAACAGCATGCAGAACTGGCACACAACTATAATAGCAGCGATCTTTCTTCAAAACTTGGCTATTTTTCTTTAATCCACACATTTTGATCATTAGTTGAACATTCATTGGTAAAATATGAGAAACGCTACCAATCAAACATGTTAAGTAAATAAGAATACAAAAGCAAGATCAATGATTCATACCTTGGGAAAAGGTCTTAGCAAACATTATATTAGCCATTTTAGCATACAAATGATAAGGTTGAATGAGCAAAAGATATAGTGAAAAGGGGACATTTATGGGTCCTAACAGTCTTGTCGTTGAATATTTTTTTGATTTAAACCTAGTCTTTGTTTGTTTTCCTTGTTGACAATGTTTGCATAAAGTGTTGGTTGGTTTCGTGATCTAGGGAATTTCTCTAATTGCTTCCCTTTTGTTGACTTTGACAAGGTTATCAAAATGTATGTGACCCATTCTTCTGTGCCATATCCAACTTTCATCTTCCTTTCCTAGGCAACACTTTTCATTTCCAATTTCACTTAATACATATATGTTGCTTGAAGTTCTCGTAGTTGTTGCAATCAATTTTCCTGAACCTTCTTTTCTTATCTCACACTTTTGTGAATCAAAAGTAACTTTATGACCTTGGTCACACATTTGACTCACGCTTAGAAGATTATGTTTCATATCTTCTACTAGTAGAACATTTTATACCTTGGTATTCTTGTTCCCAATTCTGACTATACCTTTTCCAATGATTTTAGCTAAATCATCATTTCTGAAGGAGACTGATCCGTCTCTTTCCTTTCTTAATGAAAGAAACATGTCTCTATCACCTGTCATGTGTTTTGAACAACCACTATCAACATACCAACCACGTTTCTTTTGCTTAGCTTGTAGAGTGAGTGTGCATTCTTCATTGCTATATTGATTTTTCTTTCTTATCCATGTCCTTTTTTGAGGTTCATGTCTGTGACTGTTGTTGTTTTGTTGTGGTTCTCTAGGAGGGACTGTCATTCTACAATATTTGGCCATGTGTCCAAAGTTGTTACAATTGTAGCATTCCACTGCAATGCTCAAAGATTCAAACATGTTGTAACTTCTTCTCTGTGTTTCACTAGGCCTTCTTGGATAAACCTGTTGTGTATGACTTTCAAAGTTGTTTATGTTCATGTTGTTAGCTATACATTGCACAACTTTATGTCGAAAATTATTACATGCATAACATAAACAAAAAAATATAGTTTGATACCTGGGAGTTGAAGATCTTTTGAAAGGAGGTACTCTTATGAATCATTCTTCTTCATGAGGCCTATATGTGTCTATCGGTCTTTGATTCTGAAATCTGAATCTTCTCAGTGGAGGAGTGTCCCTGTAATTTTCTTTTTAGACCTTCCTATCCCTTTTGATTGTTTATGCATAACTTTTTGGATATGTTTCTTGTTCTCTTGTTTTGGAGCTTGATCCCTTTTCTGTCTGATTGTAACCTAGTCCAGACTTGTCATGATGAGGTTTTTGACTGTTGATAATGTCATTCAAAAATTTTGAGTTGTTATGCATATTTTTCTTTTGAAGATCCTTTCTTAATGTGACAATTTCTGCTTCCAAATTTCCAATGATCATGTCTCTTCCTTCTAGTTGTTCTTTGAGTGATTCTTCAATTCTTTTATCTTCTTCAATTTGAACCTTAAAATTTGTGATCATTTGTTCTAGTTCCTGAGTGTCTTCTTTCTTGTCTAGTTCCGCTTGTAGTTTCTTTTTTTCTTCTTTTCTCTTTTGATAACTTCTATGGCACACACCAATTCTTCTTGGTAGTCAACTTCTACCTCTTCATATTCTTCTTTGGCCTCTTCATATTCTTCTTCAGAGTCTTCTACTGCCATGAATAGAACTCTTTCTATCTCATTGTCACTAACTTCATCTTCATTTGATGATGAGATGTCTTCTTTGGTGCATAAGCTTTTCTTGAAAAAATCATTTGTGGTTCTTTTGCCTTTATGTGTTTGTTTTCTATTTGAGTAACCTTCATCATTTATCTTTTTCTTATGAGGACATTTGTTAGAAAAATGACCAAGACCATCACAATTAAAACAAATCAAAGGAAGCTTACCTCTATACATGTCGTTGGTTCCCTTGTTCAATATTCTAACAAAGTTGGTCACGTCTTCATCATCTTTCGAGACGTCACTGTTGTTGCTATGTTCTTTTTCTTTTTGCTTTCCCTTTTGCTTTGACCTTTTGGATACTTTGAAGGTTGCTTCTTTTATATCTAAATTTTACTATTCAATTCTTATTTAATATGTTTTGAAGATTCCATGTAGTTCGTTCATGCTTATTGAGTTTAGATCTGCTCTTTCTTCTAGTGTTAATATCTTAGGGTCAAATCTCATAGGAAGAGATCTTGGTACCTTTTGAACAATTACAGATTCTTTGATTTCTTCTCCCAATCCCAATATTACATTTACTGTTTCATCGACTTGTAAAATGTAAGTTGCAATGTTCTCATCTTCCTTCATCTTTAGTTGTTCGAACTAACCTCTGTAAGTTTGAAGCTTTGTTGCTTTGACTTTTTAATATCCTTCATAAATATTTTAAAGTTTGTCCCAAATCTCTTTAACGGATTTACAATGTGCAACTTTGGTGAATATCGATTCTCCAAGACCATTCAGAAGTGCATTTGTGGCTTTGGAATTATTTTGACCAAGTTTCACTGCTTTGTCATTTGTCGGCGGAACTGTTGGTGTTATGTATCCATCTACAATTGACTGTCAAATTTCAAATCCCAATGCCTGTATATATGTCTTCATCCTTATGCTCCAAAATGCATACTTTTGTCCATCAAACTGTGGTATTCCATTTTTATACATGTTGTTTCTCTCCATGATCTACCTTTCAGTGGTTAAATTGATTTATGAAGGAACCTGCTCTGATACCAATTGCTGGATTACTGAGAGGGGGGGTGAATCAATAATAGAGAAATCTAATATTTTTTAACCATAAAATGCAAGTGTTATATCAATGTAGCATTACCATCCAATATTTGCAAAGTAAATAAACAATGAACAAATGAACAATCATACGCATACACAGTACACCATTGTTTTTACGTGGAAACCCAAAGTGGGAGAAAACCACAAAATGTTTTTTTTTTATATGTCTTGAAGAATTACATTCATTGGAAGCACCAACTTCCTTTGTTTTTCATCTGCAACTGGAAGGAGGTTCAAACCCCCTAGTTTCTCAGGCTACAACATGAGGGAAGCTCCAAATCCCCAGTTCTCTGGCTACAACCAGAAGGAGTAAACAACCCCCTATGTTCTTTGGCTACAACCGGAAGATGGCTACAACCACTTGTCCTTGCCCCGTCCAGCCACCCTGGCGTATAATTCGAATGATGGAACCACTATCACATTATCATTGTGAGATATACTGACGTAAACCTATATCAATCAACCTGCACCAAACAACATCTACCAATAACATGAATCATGCATTAACCATGCATCAACATGTACCTCAACCTGTAATCAACATGTACCATAAACAAGTGCATCAACCATGCACCAACCTGTACCTCAACCTCAACCAAAATCCCTCATCAATTTCATCATCCAAATCTGGTTTGTAACTTTGTAATAGACGTGGTGTATATGATCACATACCTTCAAATCTTCCTTAACTTTAACAACAAGAGACTAGCATTTTCATCAAACTTTACTTTAGTCTCACATGACTACTTTTGGATTAGTCAACAACCCTAACTTGAAATAATCATAACTATGTACATGTAATGAATAAAGATATGAAAATAGTACACAATGTTATTCATTTTGTTTTATGAAATTCCTCCAAGTGTCACTACTTGGAACCTCTCAGAAAATGAATTATAACAGAAATGGCATACCTTGTTGAATTCTGACTTATTCTAGAGAGCGAAGTTGTAGAGCGTGCCCCGCACAGAATGTTTGTTGTATGGATCTAAAACTTGTACACAAAATAACACATATTGTACTCTAACCAACACATTTGGTCTTACTAAATTTGGATCTGTTGTGAAGAAGTTATGACGTTTTTACCCAAAACACTTGTTTTAGACTAGTTTCAGGACTAGCCACAAACCCTATTTTCCACGAAGTGTAACTCCAAAAATACAAAAACCCACAAGCTAAAATTCATACCACAGTTACTTGGATATGTTTCATCAATGGCCTCACAATTTCACGGTCTGAGTCATTCTAGAAAAAAAAGTTATTTCAAAAATGGTAAGATGACATGTAAATAGCATACCTTAGAAAGCATCATCAAAAGAATTTATCCTCCTTTGAATTCCGGTCTTCTTTACTTCACCTTCCCTCTGAAATTTGGCTTAGATATCCTTTGGTTACCTCAGTCACCTATAGCTATTCAATATGCTCAAGTGTGATTTAAATGAGAGAGCCTTGCCTCTTATTTATACTTTCATGTAGCTTCCTTAGAAGCATCTTCTAGACCACTTTGTCCACATAGTCACCTATGTCCAACTTTGCCCAAATTGCCACTTGTCCATATATCCAATAGCCACTTGTCTACTTAACCCATTTTCCTCATTTTAGGGTTAACCTTCTTATAACCACTTTCCATAATTAGAAAGTTCTTTGTTTACTTTATTATTTAAATAACCCTCCTTGACTTTGTCACTTCACTTTATTATTTAAATAATCCTCTATGACTTTGTCACTTCACTTTATTATTTAAATAATCCTCTTTGACTTTGTCACTTCACTTTATTATTTAAATAATTTATTCTTTGCAAGCACTTTGACTTCTTTGACCTTTTGGGGCTTCAAGCCAGCATATGAGGGTCCTCCAACTTCATAAGGCCATAACTCTCAAACCGTGAGGAGTTATGTGACGTTCCACATACCACCAGAAATGGCATGAAATATACTATCCATCTAGAATAGTCTTTACTAGAAATATATCAAAACTCATACCATTATACATAAAACAAACTTGGGTCCATTACCCAAATCTTTTTGCTATCGGAATTCGCTACCGGACTTTCTTCAAGGGTTGACATCAATGACAACCAACCCAATTAATCAAAAAACATCACATTTGCCCCAAAGAAAGCATTAAGGGCCGATGCAGATTGATTTACATTTTCCTTAGGGTTTGGATCTGCTTTCCATTTGATGTTTCTTTTAGATGTGTCTTGGCTGGATCCCAATCCCTCTCCTTTTCGCTTTGTCATCCTTTTCTCAATAGCTTTAGTATTGTGACTATAGTAATAATCTCCAACAACCATAACAACACATTCAATTGTCAATCCTGGAGATGTAAGTGAAAGACTACCTGGGATAGTTGCCAGGGGAGTACACTCTTCCAGTGGAATTGTGACCATACTAGTATTAGCGTCTATTACTACAATTGTGTTCAATTTCTCGGGTCCCTCCTCCTGGAATTTATCATCCTTCTCCTTTCCTTCCTTATCTCGAATGTCCAAAAGCGTTCATTCCTCGTCCTCCTTCTCCTTCATCTCAATCTCTTTATCTGCTTGAGTTATGTTTTTTTCCTTAGGGTTACCTGTCTCTTCTCCATTTCCCTCTGAAATTAGATCTTTACCTTTATTCATCTCAACATGTTTCTTCTCTGCTTCGTATTTCTTATATGTTGGTACTTCTCCTCGACTTCATCTTCTTTCCTTGATATTTTTGCCTCTTTTGTCTTCCTTTCTAATTCCATGGCCTCTTGTTTCTCTTTATCTTGTTTGAGTAGTGTTTTGAACTATTCTTTCACCAAAACTCTGTATGCATCTTCTTCTTTGTGAAGTTGTTCTTTGGCTAAGTCAGTCAATATTCTATCTAATACTTCTTTGAAATACAAGGATCCTCGGAAGATATCATCGACATTGTTATCACGTGAAAATTTGCACTTCATCAAATCCCTCGGCCTCTTGGTGTTTTTGCGACAGTTTTATTTCCCCTCATCAATCCTTAGTCAACTTCGCTAGCCTTGAAAACCTTGTGTTGTGTTGAGTAAGTTTATCTTTGTCATAAAACCTCCAACTCCTTTGTCATTTTTATCAAACCTCTTATTTCCTGGCATCCAAGTTTGTCAAAGTTCTCAATTTTTATGTCAAGGTCTCCTATGCTTTCTCAATCTATTTCCAGGTCCTTTATGACAAAATCAAATAATTTTAAAATTATATTAAAAATATTTCCTATGCATCTATTTCCAGGTCCTTTATGACAAAATGGCTTTCTTTATTAAATTGAGTCTCGTTTATTTCTATAAAAATGGGGAATTTAATATTTGATAAATAATTTTAAAATATTTAAAAAAAATAATTTTAAAATAATATTTAAAATAGTAAATGGGTTTATTTATTAAAAAGGAAGACCATATCATGTTTTATATAATAATATTGGCTCTATACCCATCGGGCATCAAAGCCCTACAAATAAGCTCAATGGTTGAATCTACCCCAAGTCAGCGCTAATGCGCCAAGACACCAAGGAGATGTTTCGACGAACCCACGAGTATGCACCTTTATGCACGACACATCCAAAGATGGTATAAACACTGGCTTGTATAAACAATTATATTAAATTCTCTCTGACCAATGTGGGATATATCCCATATTTTAAAAAAAGCGCTCAAAGATAAGCATGTTGCAAGCAAAGCCAAATGCCAATTTTAAAGGGAGAGTGGGAGAGTGCTCGGGTATAAAAACCAGTCGTTGCCAAGAGCCCGGAGCAAAGGCCAATTGTTGAGTAGAGTGCCCACACCTGTCAACTGCCAAAGAGCGACCAAATGTTAAGGCGCAGGTTCAGATATGAATCAAATAATAAACTTGTTATAAACTTCTTGCTATCCTAATGTAACTAATTCTTTTTTTGGTAGATTAGTTAGGCTCGACTCCTTTAGCATGGGAGTAGTCATTTTGTATATATTTTATGAATTTGATGAAGGAAATGGGGGTTGGCAAGAGCGTAGAAGAGACATTTTTTTGGGGCATTTTGTAATTTTTCGAATTTTAAAGAAATATCAGTGAGAAAGTATAGAGCTACTTTTATTGGGGAATCTTGTGATGGTGGTCTGAAGTATGTGCCTCTTTTTTTTTTTATGTATGTGTCCTCTTGTTGTATTTTTCATTTCATCTGTAATCTGCAAATATTCTTGATTGGAAATTAATGGTTTGGAATTCATTTGGTTATGATGATCTAAATCAAGTAATTGAGTATTTTAATTTCCTCTAAAACATAGTCAGAATTCATCCTAGTTGATGTTGTGAATGTACTTATTTGTTTTTTCTCTTCTTCCATTATATTGCAACGAAATTTTGACTAAAAGGCCATCAACTACCTAGCCTCTTATTCCTTGATAACTCTAAAACTAGTCATTGATACTTCTCATTGCACTAAAATTGACTCCATGCCCAATGGTTCCTTTTTACCCATGTCATCAACTCATTAAACTCACTCATTCACTAAAGACCTAGCCATTAAATTCATTGAATATTTATAGGAGAGAGCCCTCTCTGGGTTAGACGGGATAGATTCCAACCTGCAAGTTGTTCTGTGGTTACCTCTGTGACTTTCCTTTCACAACCAAGAAAATTACGTAGTGATAACATTTTGGCACCTTTGTCGGGGAGTGAAAGGATCCATTTTCTCCGAGAGAGAATGACAAAGAATCATTAAGTTCTAGATCTGATTTATGATGGTGAACGTAGGTCAAACATAAGGTGGTTTTGTACCATTCACTTGGAAACTCCAATTATGCTTCAATCAGATTCAAAGACTCCACTGGAGGACAAGCTCATTTGACAAAAACATGGAGGGACAAAGGTCCAGGTATCAAAGTATAATTTTTTTCCAAGACATCTTACTCATTTTCATCATTTTCATCAGTTACTTTGTATGTTTTCCTAAAATCATCAAAAGAATCTTCATTGCTTTCTTCATTTAGATGATAACCATAAATATGCATTTGTATATCTTTTTATTAAAGTTGCATAATCTTCTTCTTGTATTGTTGATCTTGAACAAGATCCTATTGATGACCATATTCAATCTAATAAGCCTCAAGAGATCAAGGCTGATATTTCACCTTATGTGCATAGTCTCATACCCTCCAACATCCTTGACAGATATGTGTTACACCTCAATATTGCTCGCTTTGATAAGTGTCGCATGTTCCTCACAACTGTCGCAAGTGTCGCATGTTGTTCACAACTGTCACAAGTGTCGCATATTGTTCACCAGTGTCGCAAATGTCAAACAAAGCATATTTCCATGATGACGACACTAAGGAGACACTCAAAATACCTTAGACACTTGATTTGGAGGAAGGAGAATGATTAACTAAAGTCAAGAATCTCTTGCCACCTCAAAGAATCTCTTAAACTAGGGTTTTGAGGGAGAGCGCTCCCCTATGGCACCCTTAGGAGCGTTGGTGCTCCCCCACAAGGTACTGGGGAGCGTTATAATGCTAAATCACCCCTCTGAAGGAGCACTACCCATCTTTGAAGCGTTGGCGCTCCCCTTAAGCCTAGTAGGGAGCGTTATAGTGCCCTGATGCCCCTTTTGAGGGAGTGTTGTCTAATCTAGGCAGTAGTTGATCTGTTGAGGAGAATAAGGGGAGGATATTTCAAGTTTGGAAGGCAGTTGCATTCGAATTCTTGGTTCAATCAGGAGATCCTTGATCTAAGGAGGAAATTCCTCAACCTACCCTAAAGATACCTCAAGAGGTTAAGCCTCTCCAAACCTATATAAACAGGCTCTATGATGGTGAAAAGGGGGAAGAATTGCAAGCAAGAAACCTATGATCTCATAGGAAACATACAGTGAACTGGAGGAGAGTGATCAGTGAAACTGTTATCATCCAGGTTGTGGATCTTCTGAGCAAGGGTTAGACAAAGGGGACTTGATGAAGCTGTCACATTTGTATCTACGATTGTAAGTTACTGTTGTCATTGTTCTCATTAATATGACACGCTTGGCCTGTTTCTTTCTAGTTTGTGTCTGATTTTACATGAACTTATCTCTGATAGATAGATTTGTTTCCAAGCTAATATCAATTGAGTAGGAAGTGGTCGTACTTTGTTTGTCAACAGAGCTCATCGAGGAGCGAAAGACAGGAGCTCAACTCGGAGCGTGCAGGGACAAACATCGATTAAAAGGTGCTTCTTTTCTCCTTCCTCCTCATGCATTAGTTTGTATAGATCTGAAAGGAAATTAGTGTCCATGTTAAGCACTTTCTGTCTTAGAGTTAAGAGTCTAGCTCTTTGAGGCGATCTACATGTCCGCAGGGAGATTTTCCTACAACAATATGGGCCTCTTAAACTGCCTTCTATCCTTCATGGTGTTCCAACAAAGCATTATAAGTACCTAGCTATGTTTGATGGAGAACTTGAGAAGCTTTCGGATGAAAAGCACATCCAAGATTTTGAGCACTTCACGGATCTTTTTGAGATTGAATATGTTGATGTTTAAATAAGAACCTTTTCTTAATCACTACAAGGGGATGTCAAAGAGTGGTTTAGACACTTACAGCACAAATCCATCAGCTCATGGGAGGAATTGAAAGATGTTTTTCTAAAATTATGGAGTGAGAGAAAGTCTTTGGATCAGTACCTTTCTAAGTTCAGTGCCATGTGTAAATTCTAACCTTGTACAATATCTACTGCAAACTGATATTCAGAAAAGAACAGAAAAGATACAATGGCAAATACAAACATTACACAGAGATTTGTCACCTGGAAACCCAAACCGGGAAAACCAGCATATATTATATTCATACATTGTGTTACATTGTTTACAATACAATATATATATAGGAGCCAGTGGCATCCAAAACCCTAACCCAATGACCTGGATTAGTCCAAAACCCTAATTCCTTAACAGGAAATAGAAAACCATCGGCAAAAAACCATGTGCCGAAAAACCACCTAAATATCATGTGGTCCCGGAAATATGTCGTCCCGGTAATATGTCGTCCCAGAAATATGTCGTCCCGGTAATATGTCGGCCCAGAAATATGTCGTCTCGGTAATATGTGGTCCCGAAAATATGTCGTCCCGGTGCGAAAAAAAATTTCTGGGGCGCTGCCCCCGAACCCCCCTGCGTGCCCGATGCAAACGCTCAGACACTACTACTCGTGCAAAGAATATAACACATACCCAACATTCTCCCACTTGTTGTTTTCTTTGCACACAGGGGATTACAGGGTTACATAGTCAACAATCCAGGGCAACAATGCCCATGGATCCTCTACACCGAGATAACTTCTCAGTGCTCACAGATTTTTTTAATGAATCTGCAACATTCTTCAAAGTGTCCACCTTCATCAGTGATACTTTCTTTTCTTCAATCATGTCTCTCACAAAGTGATATTGAACATCAATGTGCTTTGTCTTTGAATGATAAGAAGGGTTCTTTGCCAAGAAAATTGCACTCTGACTGTCACACTCTATCCTTACAGCTTCTTGTACCAACCCAATACCTGAACACAATCTTTGTAACCATACTACTTCCTTACTTGCATGAGTGGCTGCCATGTATTCAGATTCCGTAGTTGAAAGTGCTACTATAGCCTGTCTTTTGCTCATCCAACTTATTGCTCCTCCAAACAGGTTAAACATATACCCGCTTGTAGATCTCCTACGATCCAAATCTCCAGCCCGGTCTACATCCACAAAGCCATGTATATCGACCACTCTATCCAATCTCGATCTTCCTTCGTAGCACAATCCATAGCTAGCAGTTCCACGCAAATACCTAAAAACCCTTTTTACTGCTGTCCAATGTTCCTTCCCTAGTTTTGACATATACCTGCTCAAAACTCCCACTGCATGTGCAATGTTTGGTCTAGTACAGACCATTGCATACATCAAACTGCCAACTGCACTCGCATATGGAACATGAAACATGTCCTCCTCTTCTTCATGTGTCTTGGGACACTGATCCGCAGATAACTTTACACCAACAGGAATAGGAACCTTGACCGGTTTACATTCCTGCATATTAAACCTCTGCAATATTGTCTCGACATCTTTTCTCTGATTTAACCAGAGCTTCCTCCTTTTTCGATCTCTTTTAATTTCCATGCCCAAAATGAAATTTGAAGCACCAAGATCCTTCATGTCGAAT
>ML788853.1:186717-197920 GCA_009831015.1 Picea engelmannii
TTTTTAAATACCCATTTGCTACCAATGGGCTTTCTTCCAGTTGGCAACTCCACTAGATCCCAAGCCTCATTCTTATCCAAAGATGCCATTTCTTCTTCCATGGCCCTTTTCCATAGATTTCCATCCTCTGAATTCACTGCCTCCCTGACAGTTCTAGGGTCATCATCAATAATAGATAAAGCAAAATTTGAACAAAAATTGGATGGACTATACCTTTCTGGTAACCTTCTTTCTCGATCCGATCTCCTCAATACCGGAGTATGAGGATATTCTTCTTCTGATCCATGTTCTTCTGTAGAGTCTGCTTCATCATCCTTTAAATCAAACTCTATCTTACATTGTGTTACATTGTTTATAATACAATATACATATAGGAGCCAGCAGCATCCAAAACCCTAACCCAATGACCTAGATTAGTCCAAAACCCTAATTCCTTAACCGAAAATAGAAAACCATCGGCAAAAAAACATGTGCCGAAAAACCACCTAAATATCATGTGGTCCCGGAAATATGTCGTCCCGGTAATATGTCATCCCGGAAATATGTCGTCCCAGTGCGAAAAAAAATTCGGGGGCGTTGCACCCCCCTACGCGCCCGGCGCAGACGCTCAGACACTACTACTCGTGCAAAGAATATAACACATACCCAACCCCATGAAGAGACAGAATAATGAAATAGTCTTTGTGTTTAATAGGAGGTTTTCCATTTTGTATTATAAGATGCTTAAAAGGATCCAGCCCTCTGAAGTTGCTTCCATGCTCAATTATACAACAACCTTCCATCCATACCTATATTTTATTCTGATGGAGAGGAGGTCTACTAACTTGCAACAAATGTTTAACGATGCACGGGAAGTGGAAGTTAACCTTCAAGCCTGTAGAAATATCAGATTGAGGATGAGGAGTTGGATGTTGAAGAATATGAGAGTGAACATGAACAAAAAGCAACTGATTTGAATTTTGAGCAAAGGGTTAATAAGATCATACATTTTCTTGAAGTTTTTAATGCTCATGTTTTTGCAAAAGATTATATTCCACCTATTGAAGAAGAAGTTGTTGGCCCAAATTGTTTCGTCGTTGATTTGAATTTTGATCCCTTTCACCATGAGCAGAGAATTGATTACACCATGATTTTTTTCCAAAATTTTCAGTGAAGAATGTCATGAAAGTGAGTCTGTAGATCAAAATGAGGAAGAGCAAGTTGTTGTCCCAATTTTCATGTTTGATGACATTGTAGAGTTTTCTGATCTGCCTAAATATGATGAATATGACGATGATTATGATCTTGAATCTCTAGAGCAGTCTGTTGCATGTTCTCCATTAGGAAATGATTCTTTTCAGCAATTTAAGGAAAGAAATCAGCTTGCATATTCCAGTTATGATAATGATGAACATGAGGAATGTACCAAATCGGATGAAGGAAACACTCTACCCTTGTGCATTTCTTCATTCCAATTGTTGAAGGAGAATTTTCACAGTGTTATGAGGCAACAATCTTATCAGGTGTTCCACAACCCTGTAGCATGTTATTTGGAGGATTTCTGCAATCAAAGTTTGCATCCATTGGTCAATTGTTAGTCTGAAAGTGAAAATGATTCTGAGCTTGTGTCAAAACCAGCCATGTCATTTTTTCCAACAGGGGTTTCATTGCAGCAATTCACTAAAGATTTTCAACCCTTTTATGACAGTCAACAATTTAAATTACTTGGAAGCGGGAAAGCAGATGAACGGGTGGATTCATGGTATGTAAACCACCTGGAGTAGAGTCACAATATGTTGGATGAGTTGGACATCAATTTTCATTCATTTCATGATCCTTTTGCATCATGCTTGCATGCTGTAAAGAGTCCTAAGGTTTCATATTTTATTAAATTTCAATTTGTTTGCAAGTTCTCAGATGAGTTGCCATTAAGTAGGTCTTTCGTTTTTCTCTTGAAGAAATGCATGCAAGGATTTCAACCAATGGACAAAGTGTTTGCATCGTTGCACTAGGTCTTTGATTTCACTTGACCGAACAACTCATGATTCGGTTAGTAGGTGGGAGTATTTTGAATAAGCTCATGTTTGAGCATCTTTTCAGCAATGTGCAACTTGTTTTCATTCTCAATTTGTAGTTTGTTGTGAGCATTGTGCAGTAGCTTCAGTTTGGATTGCAGTTTGGTTTCAGTTGAAGAGAAGGTCACAATGGATTGCAGTCTTCGAATTGGGAGCAACCCAATGGATCATGCACCTGGTCAGCGGGTTATTTGCAGCCTCACAGGGAGGACGCCATCCCCATTGGAGCCAATGTTATCACATGTAAATTTTCACTTCATCAAATCCCTCAACCTCTTTGGGTTTTTGCGACAGTTCTATTTACCCTCATCGATCCTTAGTCAAATTCACCATCCTTGAAAACCTTGTGTCATGTTGAATAAATTTATCTTTGTCATAAAACTTCCAACTCCTTTGTCATTTTTTTCAAACCTCTCCTCTCCATGCATCCAGGTTTGTCAAAGTTTTAAATTTTGAAGTAAAGACCTCCTATGCTTTCTCAATCTACTCCCAGGTCCTTTATGATGAAATGTCTTTCTTTATTTCTATAAAAAGGGAAATTTAATATTTGATAATATCATTCTAAAATTATATTAAAAAAAAATGGGTTGTATTTATTAAAAAGGAATACCATATCCTGTTTTATATAAAAATATTGACTCTATACCAAACGAGCATATCCTGTTTTATATAAAAATATTGACTCTATACCCAACGAGCATCAAATCCGAACACACATGCTCAATGATTGAATTTATACCCAACGAGCATCAAATCCGAACACACATGCTCAATGATTGTATAGTGCCCAAGCATCTATTCCCCAAGGCGAAGCCACAACAAATCCATGAATATACACCTTTATGCACAACTCGTCCATGTAAGGCATAAACATTGGCTTATATAAACAATTACATTACATTCTCTATGGCGAATGTGGGATATATCCCATATCTAAAAAAAGTGCTCAAAAATAATCTTGCTGCGAGCAAATCCAAATGCTAATTTCAAAGGGAGATTGCTCGCGTATAAAAACCAGTCATTTCCAAGAGCCCAGAGCTTAGGCCAATTGTTGAGTAGAGTGCCCACACCTTTCAAATGATAAAAAGAGACCAATTGTTAAGGTGCAAGTTCATATATGAATCAAATGATAAAGGAAAACATTGACATCAAATTTCATTATAACAAGATTTAATGCAGACTACACTCATGAAATTAAATTCAAGCTCTGCTACTCTAAAGCATTTGGAGTTTTGAGATTAAGAGAAAAGGTCAATGTTTTGAAGGGAGGAAATGGTTCCATAGCTGAATGAAAGTATAACAGTCAGCAATATTCAAACATTTTGCAGTAATCAGACAAGAGCAGAAAGGTTCAAAAAAGTACTCATTGTGAAAGTGTTGAAGCAAGCAGTTTTGCATCGAACTCTCTTGCTACGCTATGAAAGTGACAAAGAGTACCAGATCAATGCTTGAATTGAACTCCAGTTATATCCAACTGTCCCGCATGGTCAACATAAGCTTCTAGGTTCGATGGCATCTTGATAAAGATGCATATTTTCAAGATTGTAAATATTGTAATGTATTTAATGTGATCAAACTGATCCCTATTTCCTAGCAAGCAGTTCTAAACTTGTTGTTATCCTAATGTAACTAAGTCTTTCTTTGCTAGATTAGTTAGGCTCGACTCCTTTAGCATGGGAGTAGTCATTGTGTATACATTTTATGAATTTGATGAAGGAAAGAGGGGTTGGCAAGAGCGTAGAAGAGACATTTTTTGGACATTTTGTAATTTTCCGAATTTTAAAGAAATATCAGTGCACAAGTACAGAGCTACTCTTACTAAGGATTTTTGTGATGGTGGTATGAAGTATGTGCCTTTCTTTATGTATGTGTCTTCTTTTTTTATTTTTCATTTCATCTGTAACCTACAAATATACTTGATTGGAAATTAATGGTTTGGAATTCATTTAGGTCTGATGCTCTAAATAAAGCAATTGAGTATTTTAATCTACTCTAAAACACAGTCAGAATTCATCCTAGTTGATGCTTTGAATGTAGTTTTTTTTTTCTCTTCTTCCATTATATTTCAACTATATTTTGACTGAAAGGCCATCATCTACCTATCCTCTGCTTCCTTGATAGCTCTAAAACTAGTCACTGATAGTTCCCATTGCACTAAACTTTACTCCATGCCCAATGGTTCCTTTTCACCGTTGTCATCAACTCATTAAACTCACTCATTCACTGAATACCTAGCCATTGAATCCATTGAATATTTGTAGGAGAGATCCCTCTTTGGGTTGGAAGGGCTAGATTCCAACCTGAAAGTTGGTCTGTGGTTTCCTCTGTGACTTTGCTTTCACATCCGGTAAATTTACGTAGTGATAACAAGCATAATTGACCTCGTGGACTATTTGTTGTACTATATTCATAGCCTTTATATGCTCATATATTATATTTTGGGCATCATGTCCTTTCTCGTTTCCAGTACATAAATATATATGTTTTAGAACTTTAGCTTCCTTTTTAGCATGTTTCTTATTCAATAGGGAGTATTGGCCTATGTGTAGAGGGAAATTTGGTAAATATATTTTATTTTTCTCTGATAAGTATGCAATGAACCCACTTTTTTATGTCTGCTAGGCTACTTCTTTGGCCAACAACTTATCAGGTACATATTTGGGCAACAAATGAGGTGGCCCTCTGGCTCCAAATATCCTGGCATAGGTGTAGTATTTCTTCATGTACCAATCTCTTATCCCCTTTAAAGCTTTGATGGCCTCTGGGGATATTCGGTGTGCATGAAACCTGAAAATTAATTTGTGTAAAGGATCTAGGAAGTTATCACATATATCATATAGGTTTTATTTACATTTCACCTCCCATAGCTGAGAATTGTACACATGAACTGGGGGGTGGCTTAGATTCTAAGCCTAGTTTTGATGGAAATATCAAGTTGGCATTGATGTCAACATGAAGAAACCATAGTAGAGTATGACATGGAACTGCAGTAAAAGTTACATGAATACTGAGTTACAGGAATGTAGTGGACTACAGGAATACAGGGGATCGCATGGTCGTGCGCTTTAAAAGAATGAAATAATGAAAATGAAAGAATGAGACAATTTCAATTACTACACTGGTCGAGTTGAGTTTGATAGTGACTATATATTATGTTAATACAAAATCGTGATAAACAGAATGAATACTAACGAGTCTCCCTCTTGAATAATTTCTCATGCACTATCATTTCAAAGTGTAGTCGAAGGGAAATTTGTTCATGCAACACCGAGAACCCTTCAAACCCAAACAATTTGTTCATCATTTCTTGCCAGGTCGAAGTTGGAAGACCCTTCAAACAATTTCCAGCAACCACCAATGGTTAGATCCACTAAGGCAGTCAATTGTTGAATAAATTGTCATTGATGTCAAAGGTTAGTGAGTGATCAAATATATGTCAAAGTTTAGTAAGTGATTAAATATAAATGTGACCTTGGTATCACTTTAATAAATACAAAAGTGAAAACAGAGTTTACACAAAAGTGGAAATGAAAATGGATTAAATATAAATATGACTTTAATAAATAATAAAAGTTGAAAAGTTAGGTGGAAGTGGAGTTTACATAAAAGAGAAGTAAATATGAAAGTGGAATAAAGAAAAAGGTAAAAGTGAAATTGGATTAAAGAAAAAGGGTAAAAGTGAAATAACACATTGTATTTGCAACCCATGGTGGTATTTACCTATGGTGAGGTAAAAAGTGAATTAAATCATGATAGTCAAAATCTATTGACCCAATTGAAAACATGACTAAATGATCTAAAAGGAACAATGGTTCATTGACATTGTATTAATTAAAATAGTTTGATTAATATCTTATATTGAAAAGGCACATACTTATAATGAAAAGATACATTCCTATATTCAAGAGGTGCAATTGTTCAGTTGTACACGACCATTGGAAGACTATATAAATGGAAATTATTATTGAAAGAGGGTGTGTCTCTAGGATTGAAATCTAAAGATCAATACCAGTGTTAGAGATCGAGAAAGTAAATGAAGATATGCAACTGAAGACAAAGAAGATTATGAAGATTTGAAGATTGAAGTACTTATCAAAAAAATGGAGGTTGGGTGGTGCTAGGGTAGGTTGGATCCTGCAAAGGAGGTTGTAGCCTCCTTCTAGTTGAAGCTGGTAAAACAAGGTGTTGCAACATATTTTCAGTTATAGTTGAAGAAACTAGGGATTTGGTGCTTCCTTTCATTCGGTGTTGGTAAAATCTAGAGGGGTTGCAACCTCCTTCTAGTTGGTGTTAGTAAAACAGGGAATTGGTGTTTTCTTTGAGTTGGAGCTCATAAATTAAATGTAATATTTATTAAAAATAAGAAGAACATGTTTTGATTTGATAAAATTAATAATGAAGTGGTTTTAAATTGTGGTAAAAGGGTAATATTGCTTCACCCACCCACCCCCCCCCCTCAGTATCAAAAAATATTCCAACAATTGGTATTAGATCGGGTTCCTTCATCACAATCTAATCATTGGAAGGAAGATTCTAAGAAACCATAATGGATCCGAAAAGATCTTTTAAAGACTATGGTTAAGTTTTTAAAGCATGTGTTCATTAACCATTTAGGAATTGAAGAAAGAGGAAGAATAAATGATATAACATGGAAACCATAATAAGATATGAAGATCTGAAAGTAAGCACAAATAATCAGCAAACCATAAACAACAAAGTTTTAACGGAGTTTAGCAATATCGCCTACGTCTCCGAGCCTTTGTCTCAGTGGGTAAGGCTTTCTTATTTATCTTCAAAGCTTAAAAAGTACACCATAAAAGTGTCAAATGGATTACAAAATGGTCTAGTTTTGTTATTCTAGACCTCAAGAACCTAACATAACTGACAACACTAAAAACGGTTGAGCGAAGCTCCCAGAAATGGCCTGCAAAGTTGCTCTCCCCAATGGCATCCCTGCATAAAAATGTCTTTGGCTTCACAATTCTTCAACATTTCTCCTCCTATGAACCTGTCCAATACTAAAATGAACCTTTGGTTTAAATAGATTTGAATTTGTCAACAACCTCCCAACCTCCTGACAAGATTTTTTTGAAATTACTAAGACAACTCAGAGGGGGGGGGTGAATCAGTTGTTACTGTGCTTAAACAATAATAAATCTATTAAACCATTCTTAAATTTTCTTCAAGTGACCATCAATATTATACAACATATGCACAATAAAAGTAATTGGCATTAGTCACACATAAGGTAAACACAGAGACAGATTTTCACGAGGAAACCCATAAAGGGAGAAAACCTCTTCTTCTTCGAAATGATAGGCAGTCTTTTAAGTTCTGTACATCATCTATAATTGAGTACCAACTTAATGTGAGGTTGCTACCTCTGTTTTACAAGCTGCAACTTGTTTGAGAGCACTGACTCTTGTTTTTCTATCACCCACTAGAAGGAAGCACCAACTCCCCTAATGTTCCAGCACCAACTGGATGGAAGCACCAACTTCCAGTTACACAGGCTCCAACCTGTATGACAGAGAACACTTGTTCTCTCTTGCACCACCCTGCCACCCTGGTTTCTCTGGCTGCAACAAGATGGAAGCTACAACTCCCTATGTTCAAGATCCCACTTGAACCTCTGAGGACAACAGTCCTCCCTAGCACCTCCCAACCACCCTGGAATATAAATGAATAATTAAGCAACCAATTACACAGATAAATCAATTCTTACCACTTCTTCTTTGTTATGTAAATCTAGTCTTCTTCTAACTATTATGCAATTATTCTCTTCCTTTGTATGTTCTGTAATTCTGCTCTGCTTCAACTTGTTCTGCCATTCTGCTCTGCTTCAAGTCTATTCTTCATCTGTTACTCTTCTCTGAGTTTTATCTCACACTGCGCATATTTTTAGTCTCACACTGCGCATATTTTCAGTCTCACACTGCGCATCATGTGTCTTTCCCTTTCTTACATTTTAATTCATTTTTTATCCAAAAAAACCAACCACGTATAGTCTGTATATTTTTCTTTTATGCACCACCCCCACAGTCATTACACTTCGCATCTTATTCGGCAAAAGAAAACCGTCTAAGCAACTAAAACGCCAACCGATCAGGAATCATGAATCAGTTTTGCTAACTGATTCGTAACTGATGAATTAACTATGAGAGAGAATAGTAACCCTCCGATCATATTCAAGTTTATCTACATCGTTGGATGAAATTTATTAATCTTTCCTTTAAATCGGGTTTCAGCGTTTCGGCATTCTTATGGCAGGGTGTCTCGACACTTCATATCGCGATCTCTGAAACTCTGATACAAAGATTTTCTGCGCTAGCTCCTTCCTCTATATGACCAAGGCCACGACCAAGCACTTATGCAAAAAGTGCTTTTCGTGAATTCGCATTTTGTGAATCTGGAGATGAGGCATCTCGACTCTCCAAGTCGCGATCCCTGAAACCCCGAAATGGAGCTTATCTGAACTAACTATTTTCCCTTCTCGTGACCACCGGCGGTGACCATAGGCTATGACAAAAGGCGCTTCATATTTCGAGAGTTTATAAACTTCATTGAGTCTGATCAACGGTTGAAATCTCCATAGATCCGACTGTCTAGATCTTATCGTGATCTCGCATCTCACGAGTTTCCACACCATGCTCCATTGACTCCAAGTCAGCGACTTGTCCTATGATTCGATGGTCCAGATCTGATCTTAATTCAATGGCTTAGATCATATTGTGATTTCGCATATCGCGATTTCGATGGTTATATTTCTTGCCTCTCCAAGTCGTGAGTCATGAAACTCCGAAATGGAGTCAGATCAACGGTCCAGATCACACCTTGATCTGACGGCTGCAATTAAATCGCGATTTTGCATATCACGATTTTGATGGTTATTTTTCTTGCCTCTCCAAGTCACGAGTCGTGAAACTTTGAAATGGAGTCGGATCAACGGTCCAGATCACACCTTGATCTGACGGTTGCAATTAAATCGCGATTTCGCATATCGTGAATTCGATGGTTATGTTTCTTTCCTCTCGAAGTCGTGAGTCATGAAACCTTGAAATGGCGTGGGATCAACATTCCCAATCAACACTTGATCTGATGGTCATCGGGAATTGTAAATGCGATCCAACGATCAGAAATGTTGCTTCTCCTCCCGAGTAGTCCCGATCAACACTTGATATGATGGTCATCAAGAATTGTAAATGGGATTCAACGATCAGAAATGGTGCTTCTGCTCCCGAGCTTTCTTTGTTCCGCTTACTCTGATCTTGCCATTGATGATCTGCCAACAATCCTATGCACTATCTCTTCTGAGCTTATTCAAATATTCTTTGCAACATCTTCTCATAATGCCCATCTATTACATACTTTTGGTACTCATGCCATCTTCATTGTTGTACTTGCCATCAATGACAAGTATGCAAGCATGCGTTGTCTATTAAATATTTTCCAACATTCTCCCCCTTTGGCATTGATGGAAACACAAGCACCCACATGCATTCGGACTCTCCTCCCAGATTGTTTTATCCCCCTTTGACATCAATGTCAAATAAGAAACATGCTCCCCCTGAGCTGTTGCAAAACATACTCCCCCTGTCAACTATGAGCATCTTGGAAATACACCAGATATTCAATAAGTACTCCCCCTGACCAGGTGACAAATTAGACCCAAGAAATTATAACCCCCAACTTTTGACGAATATATCCAAAAGGGATTGTTTCTAATGGTTTTGTAAATATATCTGCAATCTATTCTATAGAAGGTATATAATTCAGTTGAACAATTATGTTTGTAACTTGTTCTCTGAGAAAATGGTACTTTATTGGAATATGCTTAGTCTTGGAATGAAGAACAGAATTCTTGGAGACACTAATGGCACTGGTGTTATCACGATGAATTGGAATGGGTTCAGTGTAAGTCACCTTCAAATTTGCAAGAGTTTGAATCATCCACAAAATTTGTGTGCAACAAGTAGCAACAGCAATGTATTCTGCCTCTGTAGTTGAAAATGAAATGAATCCTTGTTTTTTTCTAAGCCATGCTACTAATGAGTCACCCATGAAGAATGCTCCTCCACTAGTGATTTTTCTCTCATCAACACAGTTTGCCCAATCTGCATCTGAATAAGTAGTTAACTGGAAATTTTGATTTCTGGGATACCACAGACCATAATTCATTGTTCCCTTCAAGTATTTGAATATCCTTTTGACAGCTACCAAATGACTTTGTTTAGGAGCAGACTGATAATGACCTACCATTCCAATAGCTTGCATTATATCAGGACGAGATGTTGTGATGTAAAGAAGACTGCCTATCATAGAGTGATATGTCCTTTGATCAACATCTGGTGAAACATCATTTTTATTGAGCTTGCAACCAACCACCATAGGTGTGCTAATTGGAGAGGAATCTTCCATCTGAAATTTCTTGAACATCTCTTTCAAATATTTTTCTTGAGAAATAAATATTCCTGCAGAACTTTGTTTTACTTGTAAGCCAAGAAAATATGACAGCTCTCCTATCATAGACATTTCAAATTCTATTTGCATAGAGTTAGCAAACCACTGGATAGATGATTCATTAGTACAGCCAAAAATAATATCATCTACATAAACCAAAACAACTAGTAAATTATCACCTTCAAACTTAATGTAAAGGTTATTGTCAATAGTACCTTTCTTGAACCCTTTTTCTTGTAAAAATTTGTCCAGTCTATAATACCAAGCTCATGGTGCTTGTTTTGGTCCATATAAGGCCTTCTTCAGCTTACAAACATAATTAGGATTATCTGTCAATGAGAATCCTTCAGGTTGCTCCATATATACTTCTTCCTCTAGATCTCCATTAAGAAATGCTGACTTAACATCCATCTGATAAACTTTAAAGTTCTTATGACATGAATAAGAAAAAAACATTCTGATAGCTTCCAATCTTGCCACTGGTGCAGAAGTTTCATCAAAGTCCTGACCTTCGACTTGTGCATACCCTTTACAGACCAATTTGAATTTATTTCTAACAACTTGTCCTTTTTCATTCATTTTATTCTTGAACACCCATTTGGAACCTATTACATTTTTATCTTCAGGTCTAGGGACAAGTTCCCAAGTATTGTTCTTTTCAATTTGATCAAGCTCTTCATTCATTGCTC
>ML788853.1:201174-223391 GCA_009831015.1 Picea engelmannii
ATAATAAATCTATTAAACCATTCTTAAATTTTCTTCAAGTGACCATCAATATTATACAACATATGCACAATAAAAGTAATGGGCATCAGTCACACATAAGGTAAACACGGAGACATATTTTCACGAGGAAACCCATAAAGGGAGAAAACATCTTCTTCTTCAAAATGATAGGCAGTCTTTTAATTTTTGTACATCATCTATAATTGAACACCAACTCAATGTGAGGCTGCTACCTTTGTTTTACAAGCTGCAACTTGTTTGAGAGCACCGACTCTCTTGTTTTTCTAGCACCCACTAGAAGGAAGCACCAACTCCCCTAATGTTCTAGCATGAACTGGATGGAAGCACCAACTTCCAGTTACACAGGCTCCAACCTATATGACAGAGAACACTAGTTCTCCCTTACACCACCCTGCCACCCTAGTTTCTCTGGCTACAACGAGATGGAAACTACAACTCCATGTGTTCAAGCTCCCACTTGAACCTCTGAGGACAACAGTCCTCCCTAGCACCTGCCAACCACCATGGAATATAAATGAATAATTAAGCAACCAATTACACAGATAAATCGATTCTTACCACTTCTTCTCTGTTCTGTAAATCTGGTCTTCTTCTAACTGTTCTGCAATTCTTCTCTTCCTTTGTCTATTCTGCAATTCTTCTCTGCTTCAACTTGTTCTACCATTCTTCTCTGCTTCAAGTCTATTCCTCATCTATTACTCTTCTATGAGTTTTATCTCACACTGTGCATATTTTCAGTCTCACACTGCGCATATTTTCAAACTCACACTGCACATCCTGTGTCTTTCCCTTTCTTACAGTTTAATTCATTTTTCATCTAGAACAATCAACCGCGTACAGTTTGTATCTTTTTATTTTATGCACCACCCCCACAGTCGTTACACTTCGCATCTTCTTTAGCAAAAGAAAACCATCTAAGCAATTGAAATGCCAACCGATCAAGAATCATGAATCAATTTTGCTAACTGATTCGTAATTGATGAATTAATTGTGAGAGAGAATAGTAGCCCTTCGATCATATTCAAGTTTATCTGCATCGTTGGATGAACTTATTTAATCTTTCCTTTAAATCGGGTTTTGGCATTTTGGCATTCCTGTGGCCAAGTGTCTCGACACTTCATATCGCGATCTTTGAAACTCCGATACAGATCTTTTCTGTGCTAGCTCCTTCCTCTATATGACCAAGTGCTTATGCATAAAGTGCTTTTCACAAATTTTCATTTCATGAATCTGGAGATGAGGCATCTCGACTCTCCAAGTCGCGACCGCCGAAACCCCGAAATGGAGCTTATCTGAACTGACTCTTTTCCCTTCTCGTGACCACCGGTGGTGACCATAGGCTGTGCCAAAAGTCGCTTCATATTTCACGAGTTTATAAACTTCATTGAGTCTGATCGACGGTTGAAATATCCATAGATCCGACGGTCCAGATCTTATCGTGATCTCTCATCTCACGAGTTTCCACACCATGCTCCGTTGACTCCAAGTCAGTGACTTGTCCTATGATTCGACGGTCCTGATCTGATCTTAATTCAATGGCTCAGATCATATCGCGAATTCGCATATCGCGATTTCGGTGGTTATATTTCTTGACTCTCCAAGTCGTGAGTCGCGAAACTCTAAAATGGAGTCAGATCAACGGTCCAGACCACACTTTGATCTGACGGCTGCGATTAAATCACGATTTCACATATCACGATTTCGATGGTTATGTTTCTTTCCTCTCCAAGTCACAAGTTGCGAAACTCCAAAATGGAGTCGGATCAACGGTCTAGATCACACCTTGATCTGACAGCTGCGACTAAATCGTGATTTCACATATCGCGAATTTGATGGTTATGTTTCTTGCCTCTCCAAGTCGTGAGTCGCGAAACCCCGAAATGGCATGGGATCAACAATCCCAATCAACACTTGATCTGATGGTCATCGAGAATTGTAAATGCGATCCAACGATCAGAAATGTTGCTTCTCCTCTCGAGCAGTCCTGATCAACACTTGATCTAACAGTCATCAGGAATTATAAATGGCATCCATCGATCAGAAATGTTGCTTCTCCTCCCGAGCTTACTTTGTTCTGCTTACTCTGATATTTCCATCGATGATCTGCCAACAATCCTGTGCACTATCTCTTCTGAGCTTATTGGAATCTTCTCTGTAGCGTCTTCTCATAATGCCCATCTATTACATACTTTATGTACTCATGCCATCTTCACTGTTGTACTTGCCATCAATGACAAGTATGCAAGCATGCGTTATTTGTTAAATATTTGCCAACAGATTTCGCCTCAAAAAGGGCTCCAGATCCTCCAATAATGGACAAAATCTCCCAAAAAAAGTTGAAATAACCATAAAAAAATCATAATCTATGGTCAAAAACCCACAAATTGACAAATATTGGGTTAATCCCCAAAGAGTAGAGCATGCGCTCTTTTCCCTAGTCATATGGGTATGCATGTGTCCTTGGGTTGGGATAGCGTGTGCTAGCCCCCCGGTCTTGGCTCCTGGTCCTGTGCACATGGTCCATGTGGCCATGGCCTATACTCCCACGCGCCCCAGCTACTCGCAGCTCCTGGTTCCTAACCCCTGGTTGGACGGGGTTGGCCCCCGCCGACTGAGGCTTATCCCAAACCACACCAACCAACCAACTTAAACAGAATTTCCTTCCAATTGCTAACAAGAAATATTGTCCACCATTCTGGTTATCCCGGGGAGTTAGGTTGTTGGCGTCCGTGGAGGTTGGGGGTTCGAATCCCCAAAACGTTATAACAAATTGTTTAGCCAACATATGAAAAATCTGGGGTGCCACATGGCACCCTTTGATTAGGCCACTTGCCACCCTGTAATTGGTTTGTACAACACAGTCAACGTCTAGTCAGCTTGCCACATCATCATTGTACAACCATGTCACATGCCCAACCATCCTGCCACGTCACCGTCGTACAGCCCTATCACCTACCATGTCATATGCCATACAACCACATGCCGTGCCATGTCAGCATCCATACAACTGAAATGTCATCCGCACTACCACGTGTTAGCCCGTTAGTGGGCCACATCATGTACAGACTGCCATGTGTCATGTAGTGACACATGTCAAATCCATACAGGTGCCAAATCAGCCCAAAAACATAGAATCTAAGTGACACGTGTCACCTCCTGGTGATGACACATCAACATGTTGACTTCATCATGATGTCATGATGACGTCACCTGTCATACTACTGACATCAGCATTGACTTTGACTAGTTGACATTTTTATCTGTTTGGGAATTTCATCAGAACGCGATAAATTTCGCATACGGTGTCCGTTTGAGGAAAAAATTATATGGTCGAAATCAGTGCAACGAGATGGACGCAATGGCGCTGGTTTCGTCTCATTTCGAGAAATTTTGTTTTTAGGGATTCTTGGATTGATTTTGGATCACACCTCCCCACTAAGACCTGTTGGTCCTCCAAAAGGGTACTAACCAGTCATCAAGTGTGGGATAGGCCACCCCACTTGTTCTATGTCTTTAAACTATGTCCTGTGCACCTGTCTCATAAAGATCAACTAAAATACAACCATGAAAAATGACAACATATTGTTAGCCACTTATACTCTGTCACATCTTATTGAAGCCATTACCATCCATGTTGAAAACATTAGCAATGATAACATTAGAAATATGACTACAAATGAGCTAATATATCTGTAGTACTTGCATGAAATTAGCTTATCTTGAATCAAAGTATGATTGAAATTCCATTCCACAACCATCTCATGTTCATGCTTAAGATAAGTTGTTTGATTTGGCACAATTATAGGTGTGTTGTTTGCATGAGCTTCCTTCCTCAATTGTTTCATTGTTTGAAGAGATTGATTTGCTTTTTAGCGATGAGCATGTACAACATATTCATTGCCTTCTTTGATTAAGTGATATTGATTTTGTTCGTAGAAGATTGATTTGCGATCATACAAATAAGGACTACCTAGGACCATTCCACATTCATTGAGTGGCACCACATCACATGTTACCTCATCGAGAAATTTTGATGAAATTGCAAACTTAAAAGTGCATTGCTTTGTAATGTGCAATTTATGATTATTGCTTATCCATTTAAGTGAGTAAGGTTTATGATGCATCTGAGTGTTTAATCCCAATTTTTTAACCACTTCCTCTAAAATCAAGTTAGATTGAGATCCATTATCTATGTATGCTTCATTATGACCCTTATGTGAAACAATTTACTTCTAGAATCATATCCATCACCAATTATACCTGCCAACCCAACTACTGTAATTTTAGACTCATCACCCAAATCTGATCCCAAGTTTGTTGGTCATGTTGTTGTTGCAATTGTTTGCCTTCCTTTCCTCTCTTTGAACCACTTCAGTCTCTTCTCGGGATGCAACTTCTAGAAATGGTCATCATCATGCCCTTATTTCTTGCAATGCTTGCAAGAGAGCTTATCTTCCCTTCTTGTCACTGAATTTGCTTTATTTCCATTCCCCTTCCTTTTGTCCTCTTTTCTTGAAGACGATTCCCCTGATACACCAACTACTGTTTTTACTGCCTCAATGTATGTTGCTTGAACAAAAACCTCATCAACATTAGTAGGTCCAAACATAAATACAGTGTTATGAATGTGTGTAGGTAAACCTCTGATATACTTCATAAGCGTTTCTTGGGTATGTAATGGAATGTCTAACATTAATGCCATCTTACGAAATCCATCTGTGTAATATTGCATTATTTGTCCCTTTCTTAGTTTAAGGCCTTTCCATTCAATTAAATCCTTATCTTTATAACCCAAAGGATAAAATTGCTTTTTAAGTGCAGAAACAAAAAACTTGTCATGATGGAAATACATTACCCACTTGTTGTGTGCCATTTTGTAACTTGTTTTGCCACCAGATGAGTGTTGTGTCTGCAAGTCAAAGCGATGCTAATTTAATTTGAGTTACCTCATCCTTGATTTGTTGCACACTGCAATAAACTTCCATTTGTCTAA
Source organism: Picea engelmannii (assembly GCA_009831015.1). Lineage (NCBI taxonomy): Eukaryota > Viridiplantae > Streptophyta > Pinopsida > Pinales > Pinaceae > Picea > Picea engelmannii. The sequence continues at coordinate 206,189 of ML788853.1, forward strand.
CCCAATTATCAAGCCTCTTTGCATTGACTTCACCATCATACATGGGTAATTCAAACTTCACATCAAGCTTAAGTAAAGGCATATCATGTTTATGTTTACGGGAATGTTTTCTTGCAGTGGATTTGGAACTTGTACTTGAAGAAGAAGAAGTTGATGGAGACGAAGGAGGTGAAGGAGGAGGTTTAGGAGGATCCTCTCCTTCTTCACTTTTGACTTTTGAAGATTCACCTAGAATCAATCTCTTCCACTCCAAGTAATCATCATATTAAACCTTTGCCATCTTCGACATGTTGAAGAATATATTTTGAAACTCTATATCATCATGAGAAAGTCCCTCTTCCGATGCCATATTCTCACTTTTAGAAGTTCTCTTTCTCGATCCAATCTCATGATTCTCTTCAACAAGCTCACCTTCACCACAATTCATCTTTTCCCTGGTAATCATGAAAACTCAAAAACCAACTTTCAACTTGCTCTGATACCACTTGATCCGAAAAGATCTTTTAAAGACTATGGTTAAGTTTTTAAAGCATGAGTTCATTAACCATTTAGGAATTGAAGGAAGAGGAAGAATCAATGATATAAAATGGCATCCATAATAAGATATGCAGATCTGAAAGTAAGCACAAAGAATCAACAAACCATAAACAACAAAGTTGTTAACAAAGTTCGGAAATATTGCCTACGTCTTCGGCCCTTTGTCTCAGTGGGTGAGGCTTTCTTATTTCTTTTCAAAGCTTCAAATGTACATCGAAAAAGCATCAAATGGATTAAAAATGGTATGGTTGTGTTCTGTTAGACCTCAAGAACCCAATGCAACTGACAGCACTGAAATGGTTGAGCGAAGCTCCCGAAAATGGCTTGCAAAGTTGTTCTCCTCAATGGAATCCCTGCATAAAAATGTCTTTGGCTTCACAATTCTTCATCATTTCTCCTCCTCTGAACCTGTCCAATACTGCCAAGAACCTCTAGTTTAAATAGATTTGAAGTTGGCAACAACCTCCCAACTTCCTCCCAAGATCTAGCCTCAAAAAGGGCTCCAGATCCTCCAATAATGGACAAAATATCCCAAAAGCAAATGAAATAACCATAAAAAAATCATAATCTATGGTCAAAAACCCACAAATTGATAAATATTGGGTTAAGTCCCCAAGAGTAGGGCACACTCTCTTTTTTGTGGTCATATGGGTATGCATGTGTCATTGGGTTGGGCTATTGTGCGCTACCGCCACCCCCCCCCCTGGCTCCTAGTCCTGTGTGCATGGTCCATGTGGCCATGGCCTATACTCCAACGTTCCCCAACTGCTCACAGCTCCTGGGTCCTAGCCCCTGGTTGGACAGGGTTTCCCCCCGCTGACAGGGGATTATCCCAAACCACGCCAACCAACCAACTTAAATAGCATTTCCGCCCAATTTCTAACAAGAAACATCGTCCGCCATTCTGGTTAGCCCGGGGAGTTAGGTCATTGGTGCCCATGGAGGTCAGGGGTTTGAATCCCCTGAATGTTATAACAAACATTTTAGCCAAAATAGGAAAAATATGGGGTGTCACGTAACACCCTTTGATTCATCCACGTGTCACCTTGTGATTGATCTGTACCACACAATCAACAACACAGTTAGCATCTAGTCAGCCTGCCACATCACCATCGTACAACCCTATCATCTACCCAGTCATCCTGCCATGTCACTATCATACATCCCTATCACCTGCCCAATCACCTACAACGTCATCTGCCATATAGCCATGTGTCATGCCACGTTAGCATCTGTGTAGCCCAGCTATCGTTCGTACTTCCACATGTCAGCCCGTCATTGGGCCACATCATGTACGAACTACCACATGTCATTCGTACAGTAACACGTATCAAATCTGTAAAGGTGCCAACTCATCCCAAAAAAATCAAATTCGAGTGACATGTGTTACCTCCTGGTGATACCACATCAGCATGATGATGTCATCATGACATCATGCTGACGTCACTTGTCGTACCGTTGACATCAATGTTGACTTTGACCGATTGACTTTTTGTCAGTTTGGGAATTTGATCAGAACGTGATAACGTTCTCATATGGTGTCTGTTTGAGGAAAACATTATATGGCTAGAACCAGTGTGATGAGATGGATGCAATGGCGCTTGTTTCATCCAATTTCAATAACTTTTATTTTTAGGCCTTCCTGGATCCATTTTGGATCAATCAACAAGATGAGATTCCCTCAAACAGATCTCCACTATTAAAACGAGATAACTATGCATTCTGGAGTATAAGAATGAGAAGTTACCTAATGGCACTGGGATGTGATGTTTGGTTATCTGTGATAAAGGGTTATGATGTACCAAAAACTACTCCTTGTAACATGAAAACTCTTATTCACTAAGAATGAATATTTTTGAGTATTAATATTTGATTGAATATGATAAGATGATGATTACACTACCCTCATGACGGTTGCTATATAGCATTGACTACATATTTAGGGATCGAATTTACCATGTCCGATGAAGATTCAAGAGTTCTCGGATCTGGTATTATCGTGAAGTCGCGCAAATTGTCAACATGAGTGCATTCGTCAATCACCGCGCCTTGGAAAGTTTCTTCCATATGCAGGAAGCTAATGATCTGTTGATCATTGTCGAAGACTCTCCAATTCGTGATGTTGTCGGGAATGGATGGCCTAAACAACATTTCAACGGAGAATGCGTTCGGGGACAAGCCTTTTGTAGGAAAGAGTTTGGAAGCTACGTTAGCTAATAGATCAGCTTCAGAATTATTCAATCTAGGAATAGAATTTATATTGAAAGCAGAAAAATTATTCATTAAATTCCATACCTCGGATTGGTAGCTTTTAATATGCGGAGACAGACAGTGGATAGAATCTCTTAGTTGTCTAACTACGATTTCTGAATCGCCAAAGACAGTCAGATTTTGAATGTTCATATCTAAAGCTTTTCTAAGGCCCTGCAATAAAGCCTCATATTCTGTTGTATTATTAGTACATTCAAATTCTAGCCTACATGCAATCAAGGTTTTGTTACCTGAGGGATCAATAATAACGCAGCCTGCACCTGCTCCTTCTTTGGACTTTGACCTGTCAAAGTAAAGAGACCAAATTTGTTTTTTATCGGGTGCATGAAACCATTGTGTAGAAGTTGTTGGCTGTACATATGCTACAATATTGGACTGTTGTTTAGGGTTAGTGATAGCTGAAGTCTCGGCCATGAAATTTCCAAAAAATGTATCCATCCTTTGTATCTCGGGTGAATCAGCAGAAGGTGTAAATGGTTCATTGGGATCATTTAAATCTGTGACTGTGAACTTAAGGTAGTGCTCATGATTTACCTTGATCTTGTTGGGCTTGCCGTTCTCAGGAAGCCACAGGTGAGACCAATCTGTCGCGAAATAGCCATGTAGCTGCTCCGACCAGTCTCTGCTTAGAAACAAACCATAAAATTCTGGAATATCCATAACAATAATATCAATCACTTGATGAACTTTGGGGTTAGACGATAATCTTATAAGCACATTCCTTAATTCTCCTATGGATTTGACACTAGTTCAATCAAGTTGTATGATTTTTAAAGTGGATGGTTCAACTTCAGCGTTAATCTTCTGACACAAAGACCATGGCATTACATTGGATGACGCTCCTAAATCTACCATACAATTGTGCATGTTTCTATTAAAGATTTCGAAAGCTAACAAAAATGGAGGTACATTTATGTGAGTACTAATGGTGGAAGCTTGCGGCTTTTTACTCGCATTTTCTAAAGCTACTTTATCTACATTTGTTACATTATTTACAGGAAGGCTTCCTTTATCGTGAGGATCGGGATTATTCTTAGCGGAAGTCTTCTGAGGAACTTTGTTATGTACAACCTTATTACTGTTTGAATTACCATTTTTTCTATTCTCTGCGATATTCTGTAACATTTTTTGTAGTAGAAATGGAAATTTTAATAATTCATAAAAAGAAATATTAGCCCTTAAATTTTTTAGAACTTCAACTAAATCATAATCTAAGTTGGGGTTTACATCACTCTTTTTAGTCTCAGCTGGTTTAGATTTCTTTGGGGGCAAATTCGTAGTGTTTTCAGAAGAAGTTTTGTTTGCTGTCTTACTGCTAGTATTGTAGGGATGTACTGTCTCGAAGTTAGCCTGAAAAATTCTATCCAAGAAGTGTCCAAAAATGTTCAGAGAAGATTCTTCTTCCTAAACTGTCTCTTGTTCAACAACCTCCTCAGGAATCTCAGGAGGCATCAAGTTATCCTGGGCTTCTAGAATTGTTTGAAGGGCGAATTGCAAGCTCTCTAGATTTAGGCCCTCGGTATTTGGGTTAGGTCTGTTGGTGGGAAAAGGCTTCCTGATGGGGGTTTGTAAGGCCCTTTGCTCAAAGAAGCTTCTTCGGCCATCCTTTTCAAATCTATGACTTGATTTGACAATTTTTGAATGACTTTAGTTAAGTTTTCTAAATCCGAGCTTTCAAGTTGTGCTTTATTTTGAGCAAGTCTAGGGAGGATTTCGATCTTCTTTTTGGAAGATGAACTAGTTTCTGTTTCGTTGCTAGTAGTGTCCTTTAAACTAAGGATGTCTTTTTCAATCTGGCTGGATTCTTCAAAGGCCTCTAACAACGTAGCTTTCTTAGATCATTTTACCCAAATGGTTATACTTTGATGCAAGGCTTTAGTATAGTATGCTATGATAAGATTCTCAGCAGGCATCGAGTCCGTAGGGATTCGGTTCTTTAATGTTAAGAATCTTTGGTTAAAGTCTTTGATTTTTTCTTTTGGGTTCATTCTTAAGCTAGAAAGCTCCATAACTAGAACTTCTGGAGACTTATCATCTCTGAATTTCTCAAGAAAGCAGGATTCAAAATTTTCCCAAGACACGATGGTATGGGGTTGTTGGGAAAAGTACCAAGTAGAGGCATTTCCCTCAAAAGTATAGGGGAACAACCTATAGACTACGTCTTCATGCTCAACATTACAGAGTCTAATGGCTAACATAAACTTTTTAATGTGATCTTCTGCGATCTGTTTAGAGTCAGGGTCAAACTTGGGAAGCCACTTCTCTGGATGTTTTGGTAAGGGATGTTGAGGCCCAGGTACGGCTACAGCATCCTGGTCAAGCCAGGGTATGGCAGGATTGTTCTGGTTGGCCATTGGTGTAGGTGGTGTAGAATGTTGAGAAGGGGAACTGCCTTTGTCAGAAGAGTCTTCTCCAGAAGAAGAAGGAGGTGATGGAGGTGGTGAGGGTGGTATTCCAGATCCTCCCGCAGCAGGAGTGAGGATTGGATCTGTAGGGTTTAAAGTAAGGTTAGTGCCTCCAATTTGTTCTCGGATATCAAAGAAATCTAACAATTGGTCCAAAGGTCGATTTGGTTGTCTTAGACGAGCGAAGGCACTATGTGTTCTTAAGAGAGATTGGCAGACAATCTCTTGTACGTCACCACCTGTAGGATTTGGGGTTACTGGTTCAACTGTGATTCGTAGATCGTTGTTTGATGTGGTTTCTGTTTGAGGGAAGATGTTGTCATTTGAATGGATTATTGTCACTATAGGCGAGCATTTAGGTGGTGGAGGAGTCTTACAACTACCTCATGCCATTAATAAGTTTCAGGCCCTCCTTCTAGCGCCATTTGTTGACGGGCGAAATTGAACGCTCGCCAACTGGAGGAGTGGATCTGGTCCGGGGTTGTCTAAATAACCCAAGCCGTTTGGGATGATCCACCCCGACGGGTTTAGCAGCTCTGTTGGCCGATCTAAGTCCTAGGAAAATGAAAGAAAACTAACTAAAGGAACTAATCTAAATGAAAACAACAATTAAAGAAAAATAATAAACAAATCTGAAATAAATATATACATCTTATTGTCTAATATTATACAACAATTACCCTATGAAATTTAATGTTCAATTATCAACAAAATTAGATCTTAATCACAAATGTACAATATTTACAGATTACAGATTTTAAATGAAAACCTGAAAAAATCATTTGTAAACTGTCCTATGACAGCAAGACTATCATTTTTTTATTTTTATAATTTTATAAGAAAGAAAATAAAATGAAAACTATCTAAGCTGAGCAATTAAAATAATAATCCTAACTATAAATCTGAACTATATATATTTATCTAAACTACTTAAATAACACTAATAAACTAACCTGTAATAACGCTTTCCAATTTGTCCCGTGTAACGTATCCGATTTAGTTGTTCGATGGGAGGAAACCTGCACTAGGTTTTTCACAAGCTTCTTATAAACAGGAAGCAGCAATGCTCTTTGAATATGAATAATAGGACAAACAAGACATAAAAAACGACAACAATATTATAATTTACAAATCATCGCAGTTAGATAAATCCCTGTGCAAAGATTTGTACAGAGCAGTTCAATTAACGAAGAAGATAAACCTTTATTCATTAAATTGAAATAGAGTAATTGATGTGATAAAACTGAGATACATAAGACATGGACATAATTTAAATCACAATGCATTAACCTGTAATAAGTCTTGATATCTAAAGTAGTCAATGACTTAATCACAAATTAAAATGCACAAAACCTGAACGAAAGTATGATAAATTGAAAGCTAACGCTGTTACAAAAGATCGACTTCCATTCAAGTCTGTATCATCATAAATCCATAGTCTTTTTTTCCCAACAGTGATGGGTTCATTACAAAAAATAACAAGTATTTAAAGACCATAGGGTAAAACATCCCTGTGGGAATTATCAAAAACAGTTTACAAAAATCTGGGAACAATCTCCCAAGTCTCTATTTCTGCCTATGACTAACAACTTAACAAAAAACTATATCTAAACTGCCACAGCTTGTCCAATTTGTCAATGAAATTCGTAGGTACCTGTGGGTAGACAAGAATACACAAGTTTAGATAATGTTTTATTGATAAAATTAACAAAAATCAAAATTTTAAGACTAGCTACAAAATCTTGCGATTCTGTAGCTGGTCTAATTTGAAAACAGAATCATTTTAATCAATCCAAAACTAACAGAAATATATTTGACCTATTAAACAAAATCTTTAATTACTAATTCCAAACAAAGAGAATCATTCATGACACAACAAACCAAACCTTGTATGCAAATTGAAACAAACGAAATCATGGTCACTTAACCAAACGGTGATAGGGATATATGCAAAACACTTTTTATTACCAATTCGGAGAAGACAGAATAATTCGAAACCAATGAAATCATTTTTGAACCAATCTCATTTCAAAACAGACTATAACTGATCAAGAAAATCTTTCATATTCAATACAAACATAATAGTTTATGTCGACTAAGAACTTAACAAAATCGTTATTAAATCCAACACTAACAAAGTTATTTTTTCGAATCAATAGATTACATTGTATTTATCAAACCAATCTTTGATATTAATGCAATCGCATACATAAAAGACTATGTTAATTCAAACATACAGAATCGTTTCAAAATCAAACCAAACAGAACCGAATCGAGCTAACTTAGAGCCGACACAATCCAAGAACAACAAAATCATATTAATCAAATCATAGCTATGTTGGATTTTAGCAAAACGAATCGATGCAACAAAATAGTTTGTGCCAATTCCAAGCGAAATCTTTCGTGCTAATTCAAATACAAAACGAAATCATTTCAAAAACAAACCAAATAGAATCGAATCAAACTAACTCGGAAACAATTCAATCGTTTATACTAATCTGAAAGCAATAAAATCGTATCAATCAAAACATAGCTGTGTTCGATTTTAGCAAACAAATCTTCTATACATGATTCATAACGAAATCATTTTTAGTAATCTGAAAATAACATAATCGTTTTGAATCTAAACAAACAAACATGACTAATCGAAAGAAAACCCAATCGGTCATACTAATTCAAACCAACTCATAAAACAAAATTGATATTGAAATACATACCTGGACAGTAGGAAAATGATTTGATCAGGACAACTTTGAATTGACAAAGGCCCTTGCTGCCTCCACATTTCTAAAGACAATTGAACCAGTGGTCTTTTGCTTCTTCTCGTTGGCTTGTAGCCTGTCTCTTTCTTTTGATAACACTGTCAACCGTTCCTCCAAATATTTAATCTTATATTGCAACAGGGGAACGTCGGTGTAATAACATTCAAGCCAAGAATTGCATTGAGTGCAAGGTGGTTGATTTGGCCTTGGCATTACAGGCAAGGGTTCTGTCAAGTTACAAGGGGTGTCCCTGTGGAGCTTAATTCCCAGGATTTTAGGGTCGTTATTGAGGCATGGGGGCAAGTTGGAAACATAGTCATAGGGTTCCAAAGAGAAAATACCATGGGAGTAAGGGTATTCCTCAGTCAAGAAACGTTCAATCTCAAAGTCCGAGTCCTCGCTCAACACTATTGGCTTTTGGTCAACTTTTTGCTTGGGCTTGTTCCTAGCACATCTGGATATCCATCGAGCATTCTTCTTCCCCCTACTGTTGACACCAGTATCACCTTTTCTTTCTTCCTTACAGGCCTCTTAACGGTCCTAGTATTGTCTTTAGCACACGGGTCGACCATGGTATCAGGTAGGTCAAGGTTGGGGCAATTCGAGGGTTTGACAGGGGGTAGAAGGGTAGGAGGTGGCACTGTTGGCCCAACCAGAGTTTCAGTAACCACAACCTTGTCCACTTGGACACACTCGGGGGTGGCAAAGCCATTCCTTGATAGGAAGGCTTGCCAACAGTCATTGCTATGGCTCAAATGGTGGACGATAATGACTTTGATCAAGCAGTGATGGAAAAGGATGCTATCAGCCTTCTCATGCTTAAAATGTTTGGACATTTTGTAAAGACTGCATAGCAGATAGTGTGGCATGTTCAGAGGGTAGTCTATAAAATTCATCAATAACCGAAGATGATACAGAAATACCAAACCATAACGACCTTCGCAGGTCACAAACTGTTTAACAATTGCCAATAGGTCATGCCACCTGGGTTTGAGGGTAGTAACAGGCATACCTCTATCACAACTAACAATCTTTCTTGATGTGAATAGGAGTGGCCACGGCACCTCGTCCACTTTCGAGTTCTTGAACCACCTCTTTCCTTTAGCTGGTAAGCCTGTAGCCGAGCTGAGGAATTCCTCATTTATTTCAAGTTGTATGTTCACGACCTTAGCCCTGCATCCCTCGAAGGTGAGGGAAAACTGTTGGGCTACCGAAATGTTAAAACCGTCAAATCTCTAGATAAAAACTAACCAACTACTATTTTCCAAATCTTCACGGGCATTGTCGAATAGCAAGAGTGTTTGGCTGCCATTAGGTTCTATGCGCACCACAGGTGCCATAGAACAGAACACACAATGAGCAGGGTAAACGGGCAAGGGTTTGGACAGGGTATACTCAGGATCAAATAGCTCACAGACTTCCCTGAAACCAACAGAGGTAACCCGGGATAGGAGGCAGACATTAATGCCTAAGTGTGCGAGGGTGGTGGAACGAAATCAACCCATGCAAAACAGTCATATCCAAATGTACAATCGACGGTGCACATGGTGATTCAAATCACTATTGCAATGTGTTAAAAGCAATTCCATTCAAACAATTAATGAAAACTATGGTAAGTCGACACAAATATTTGCATAAGCAATAGTGTTTGCATGGTTTTAAAATCAAAACAATGATTCAAATATAGCCCCAAGGATTCAATCATAAAACGTAGGCTTTATATGAAACCATTGAATTAAGGGTCTAATCTCCATGTTAATGTGTTGTTATGAAACCATTGAATTCGATGAAAATCAATAGAACATCAAGCCACCATTGAATCAAGGAATCAATCACAAATGTGAGAATATCATCACAGTCTCATAAAAATGAAATCATATTAACAACAAAAAAAATGTCAAATGAGTAAAGGTTTTGGTAACTTTCCAACTGTGTAACCACAATTGAATTGGAAATGAAATGAACACATAGACAAGAGTAACCATAATAATCCAGTGACCACATTAATGCCATTGATGTGACTTCGAAATCAAAGTTTTCACACTTGCATTCGTGAAAACGAGAACAAAAGGTAGGTGTGCAAATGTGCAAGATAATCATGTCGTTTTATTCAAAAGATTGCGATGAGAATCAAGGGTTCCAAAACAGTTGTGTAGGCAGCTTATAAAAATAGGATAAAAATGTGAAATGGCTGCCAACACATATGTTCTCACTTCCTCCTCTTTTCGTGATAGTGCATCAAAAACTACGTTGTCTTTCCCTTTTTTGTGTATTAATTCCATATCAAAGGTGGAAAGTTTCTCCATCCACTTTTGTTGTTCTGTAGACAATGTTTTTTGTCTCAGTAAGAATTGGAGACTATTATGATCAGTACATATCAAAAATTTTCATCCTAAGAGATATTGTCGCCATTTAGCTAATGCATGCATACTAGCTAACATTTCCTTATTATAGGTAGATTTTAACTCTTCCTTTTTGTTGAGATTTTGACTTTCAAATGCTATTGGGTGGCCATATTGCATTAATACTGCTCCTATTCCAATTTTTGATGCATCAAATTATACTACAAAGGGTTTTGAAAAATATGGTGTTGTTAACACAGGTGTAGACGACATAACCCTTTTTAATGTTTCAAAACATTCTTGTGCACTGTTATCCCATTTGATTGAATTTTTCTTTAATAGGTTTGACAAGGGTGTTGTTAAATGAGTGTAGTTCTTGATAAATATTTGATAATAACCTGTTAATCCAAGGAATCCCCTTAGTTTTGATATGTTCTTAGGTTTGGGCCATTCTTTGATTGCCTTGATTTTTTCAAGGTCCACCTTGACTCCTTCTCGATATATGACATGACCAAGGTATTCTACTTCTTCTTTACCAAAGGAACATTTTGATAGTTTGGCATAGAACTGATTTTTCTCTAAGAGAGAAAGTACCTGTTCTAAATGCTTCATATGCTCCTTCCAAGCTTTACTGTAAATAAGAATATCATCAAAGAATACCAATACGAACTTCCTTAAGTAGGGGTGAAAAAGTTGATTCATAGTTGCTTGGAAGGTCACTGGTGCATTAGTTAGACCGAAAGGCATGACTTTAAATTCATAATGACCTTTGTGTGTTTGAAAAGTAGTTTTATGTACATCTTCTAATCTTACTCGAATCTGGTAGTACCCTGATCTTAAATCCAATTTTGAGAAGTATTTAGCTCCATGGAGTTCGTCTAGTAACTCATCTATGAAGGGTATAGGGAATTTATCTTTTATAGTTATTTTATTTAACCCTCGATAGACTATACATAGTCTGAAAGATCCATCCTTTTTTCGAACCAGTACTACTAGGGCTGCATATGGGCTCTTGCTTGTCTTAATGACCCCACATTTCAATAGGTCTTGAATTAGCCTTTCTATTTTCGTCTTATGGTGGTGAGGATATCGGTAAGGTCTAATATTAACTTTTGTTGAATCTAGATTATATGTTCTATGTTTCTATTAGGTGGCAGCTTCATAGGTAAGTCTTGGAATACCTTGTCTTATTTTTGGATTAGTGTTTGAATCTCTAGATGTTGCGACTTGACTATTTATGGTGTTAATGACTACATCTGATGACAGTGTGCCATGTAAGATGGTACTCCTTTTCAAATTAGTTTCTCCATTTGTTGTGAGGATATAATTTTGGTGGGAGGCGGCTGGAATCCATATAATTTGTATTGTCTTCCTTCCCATTTGAATTTTATAAATTGTTTTTGGTGATTTGCAGAATAGGTCCCTAGCATTTGTAACATGTTATCACTTTGTAATTTCCCAGGTTGAGGAAGAAATTGACAGAGGTAACCACAAAACCACTTTGAGTTAAGGATCTATCCCTCCAAGACTCAGAGAGGGATCTCTTTGTATGATTTAGCTTTGTTTGGGTTGGATATTAGGCTAGTTATGAGAGTAGAAGGTTTGTATTTTTTAATTTTTGGTTGGGACAATAGAAAAGGGCCATTGGGAAAATGTAGTCAAAAAGGTTTTAAGGTGATCAAATGAAGGAATAACTGAGATCATGTGTAACAAGTCAATATAGTCATGTCAGTGGATCTTTGTAGTTTATGAAATGGGAAAAGAGGAATAGATTAGGGGTCACTTAAAATGCAGAGCAATGCTTATCTGAATTCTACATTCAAATTTCAGAAGAAAACATAAATATTTTTTTAAGCCACAACAGGGTGTCTAAGACAAATCCTGAAAATAATCTTCTTATAAACAATAAAGAAAGTAAAACCACATGTTAAAATAGAGAAAAAAAAAAAGTTACATCGAGAAGCACTTCACCAAAAAGGGTCACATACAACCTCATGAACATATTTACAATAGAGGGTGATCTTTCAATCCATCCTTCCCTTCAGTTCCAACCCTTATCCCCTATTCCATTCTATATTTTATAATTTTCCCCTTACATTCAGATCCTACATACTAGGGGATCAAATCCCTTCTTTAACTATTTCTAGATATTTATGCAGATACCTAATTAATGTTTTGTCAAAGTAGAGATTTGATCTCTTTCAAAATCATACCAAATATCTTGAATTCATTACAATACATTCGATTTTTACCACTGAAAGGGTAAAAATAACAATAACTGGTTGTTGACTATGATCATCAAATTAGGGAAAATAAAACAAAATCCCAAGAAAAGGGCTATACTTTGACTTTCTTCAAAAACCCAATATAATTCGATTTGAACTTGAAAGCAACATATTGAGGATGAGTCATAACTGGAAATATATTCTGAAAGCCTTAGAGATCATTAAAGAATCCATTTGCCTGGATCTAAGGAGATCTCTGTGTTTTATGTTGATAACAAAACTTTCGACAGCTAACAAGGCCAAAACATAGTGTACTTAGCTGCCAATTTTGTGGGAACGGTTTTCGACAGCTAATTATGGATTTTGAAATGGTTCTTAGTTGGCGAAACTTGTAACTGCTCCTGAACTTAGTCAAAATTGGTTGAGTTACCCATTGACCCTGCTTCATATATCATAACCGCTTCATTTGAAATCAAGGGCAGCTTTAGCTATGGTATCAAGCCTGAGGTGAGATTTGGGTTTTAGCTTCTTATGGACAATCTTAAACCTCAACACCTTGTTCATGTTATTCAATCTACCATTCTATTTGACAAGCTTCTTGTTCTTGTGCTTTGCAGTCTCATATTTGATGGCCAACTGATCTAATGCAGATCCAATTTTGAGGGATGACTTCTTAAGAGTCTCATTCTCTCCTTTCAGATGTCTTTCTATCACTTTTAACTCAGCAATTTCCTCTTTTAGTTTATGTATCTTATGTTTCTTTCCAACCTTCTTCTTTTATGGTGTTCTAGATTCTTCAGGGATCTCCATTTCTATAGCTAATGGCTTTGTTTCCATTTCTACAACTAAGGGCTTTGAATCATAATCAGAATATGGCAGGTTTAGGACATTTTTCACTATAGCTTTCCCTTGATCCTCTGCCTTCTTCCCAAACTATAATTTCCTCATTGTTTTCAGTGATTTTGATGGATAAACCTTCATGGCAATTTATACAAGTGATAGTGCTCTTCTTTTCCTTTTACCAGTTTTTGGGGAGGTTAATTCTTGTGAGGGAGTTCCTCCTTTCTTTGGTTGAGATTCTTGCCCAAATTCTCCCCAAAATAGAAGAAAGTCCCAAGACTTATTCCTTCTGTTGAGCTCTTCTAAAACTATCAATTTCATCAGCCCATGATGAAATAGACTGTTGCTAGCTTTCTGAGGCTTGGTCTGAACTTTAGAAGTCATCTTCGTAAGGATCTTAAGGAGTTAAAAGGGCATGTTCAGAGGTTTCTTACCTATGAAATGGAAGAGTAGTCGAAAGTGGTATGGCATGGTCCTTCCATATTTCCCCTCACAAGTGATGTAAACCTGAATCATCTTTAGCAATGTTTATCATTTCTCCTCTAAATAGCTCCTGGGGATATCCTTTTTCCACTTCATATTTTGATTTTATTCTTTGAGGAATGATCTGAAATCGACTTCTTTGATTGAGGTAGTCTTAAACCACCTTTCTCCTTCACCAGGCATCTTTGTGGTTGTTGCTACACTAGATTCATCTATCTGCATCACAACGGGCCCAAGTTGAACCTTAAAGCCATAAAAGCTCTTGGAAAATGCTTCTGTAATACCCTGATGGTACCCCTGGAGATTTTGGTAGAAACTGTAGCATCCAACCTCTTTAAATAATTCACAGGCCTCAGGGTGAGCCTCAAGGTATGAATTATCATGTAGTTCCTTCCTCAGAAGGGAACCTCCTGTTGAGCTCTTCATCACCAAAAATTGTTAGAAATGATTTAAACTAGGTTGATGACAGAGGATTTAGGGTATGTAAGGCGAGAAAGTGGATTCAAATGGATGAGGGATAAAACAATGAAATTCAGGATAGGGTCAAAGAATGAAAGGGTTTGGGCAACTAAGTGTGGATTTAACACAACCACAGACCGACAATCAACATATTCGGTTTATGGGAAATCTCATGATCGTTCTTTCAGGATCGATTAAATGGTATGGGCATGATCTAGGTTATGATTATTTGATTGGACAAAGGATCAACAAACGATAATCCCTTCTGAGAATCAGACGAATGATGAATGAAAGAGGTGTTGGCAGCATAACCACAAATGATGACTAACGTACTACCATTGATATGACAGTGATGAGACCCTTTAAATGCTTGAGATATCCGGGACTTTTGGAAGCTAACTATAGGCGTGAATAAGTTGTTTAGCTACCGAAATTTTTAACTTTTGGTAGATAATGGCTATAATATTTCAACCTTTTAGCTACCAAAAACCAAACTTTCTGCCACAATTGGAATATAACCAAATTCAAGAAAACAACTGATTTAGCCACTCTAAACCTTCAACAAACTTATATGGATGCATCATAATTCCAATTTACCATGTGACAACATTGGATTTTAACCTTCAAAGTGGAATTGTTTGAAACACTAGATATATCACTTGACCATTACCTCTGACCACCTTATCATGACAGTATCTCCATCCTAATCAGAAAAATTACAAACTAGATCACTGGAAAACAGATGACTATATTATAGGACCCTAACATAACCATTGAATTCCCAAGACGACGTCTACTCCTCCCAAGGGTACAGTGTAGAATCCAGATTATAATTTGTAATCTACTAATTGAAGCTTTATCTTGTGACGTTTTCCTATGCCATCAATTTTTTTTCCATTTTACACCATTACTCTTATATCCATGGTCGGATATACGAATAGATTTATATTCTTTGCAACATTTATATCTATGAAATTATGGGTGTTCCCTGTATCGACTATAATGGTGACATTTTGTTTTTTTATGTGCCCTTTTAGTTTTAACATTTGTGGTTGTGTTATTCCCATTATTGAAGCCAAGGATATCTTGGGCATGGCCTCATCGGTTTCTATATGGGGTCCCTTACCTTCCTCTTCACTTTTCTTATCTAAATCACTATCAGATGTGCTTGATTCTTTCTCTTCTTTACAAGAACATAATTTTTTATTGTTGCATTTGTGCCCAGGTGACCATTTGTCTCCACAATATCAACATTTGCTTTCCCATCTTTTATTTGAGTCTTGATGACTGGTTTGAATTTCCCTCAAATGAGGTGGTAAATACTTGTTAGGTTTGTTTGTATTGTATTTCTTCGTTCTATCGTCTGAATATTTATTTAACCTTTTTGGATTTGTGAATGTTGGTTTATTGAACTTGTTTTTTTGTTCTATTAGCCTTGTTTCATGTCTTGCATCCTCAAAGGTTTTAGGATTCCATAGTTTAATTTCACTATGAATGTAATCTTTTAGGCCACATATGTTCATTTTGATGAGTTGTTCATCCGTGAATCCGCATTGCCTTGTTTCTAGAACCTCACATTCATGAGTATAATCATTTATGTTTTCCTTATGTTTGAGATGCACGAACTTGTTATACAGGTCATCATCCTCTTCATCATGAAATATTTTAAGTAGGGATGTTGTAAAATTATTCCATTGGAATTAACATGCATCACATTTTCTGGACCACCAAAGGTACCAATCATAAGTTTCTCCTTCTAGACTGTTAGAGGTTTTCATTACCTTCTCCTGTTCGCCTAGCAGGGGGTTTGATTCAAAAATTCCATCCATTTTGTTTATCCAAACAATAGCTCCTCTATGGTCCTTATCGTCATACTTTGGTAACTCCTTTTTAAATTTATGGTAATCTCTATCATGGAATCTGGGTGTGTGTATATTTCTCAAAAAAAATTCCTCTGGAATTTCCTAGTTCCCTTGATTTTCTGGATTTATTTCTGGTATTTCTGGACTTAGATGTGGTCTTCGATAAGCTAAGGGCTCTGCGAATAAGGCCTCGACACATTTCGTTAATTGATCATTTTGTTCACTATGTTCATCAAGTCTTCTTTTTGTTTTAGTTTTATCGTTTTCGAAGAGCGCCAATAAGCTTTCACCTTGTTGTATTAACCGATCAATTTTTCTCTCGGTCTCAAGTAATTTATTGATTTTTTCATTCATGTCTTTTTGTTTTTTTTCCACATTGTTAAGTCGGTACCTTACACCGTTGACGTCATCTAGACATTTGTTCACGTCGGCCTTAAGTTCTTCATTATTGACCATTCTTGAGATATATAGTTACTATATATATCATATATAAATAATTAACATGAGATATGTATATATATTATAATTGATTTTAATTAATGTAAATTAAGGGAGGGAAAGAATTGTATGGGGCACAACTTTACAAGAATACACAAATGTTAATGAAGAGCGGTATTTAGGGGACATGATGGGACATGTTTGCAGTTGAGTGGAGAAGGGTCTGTTGAGGGTGTGACGGGGTCCGCGGAGTGGGGGTGTTGTGTGGTGTAGGGTCGAGGAAGTTGAAGTGGGTCCACAAGAGATGTGTCGGGGTCAGAGATAGGAGTTGTGGAATGGGAGTGTGAGTCTAAGGGAGTGGTGGTGTGTAGCTGGGAGGGTTTGTAGGAGTGAGAGTCTGCGGGTGTGTGTCGGGGAGTGTCTGCGGGAGTGTGGTTCTACGTACGTGCGGGAGTGTCACATTGGAATGTGGGGGTGTCAGACTATGGCATGGATTTTATGGGTAGTGTGAGGGCACAGACTGGTAGGGCGTGATACCAGTGAATTTTAGAGGGGATGGGTTACAGGATTTAGGAGGGA
>ML788853.1:231025-244333 GCA_009831015.1 Picea engelmannii
GGTTTCCACTTGGACATATAACATTCTCATCAAGGGAATCATATCAATCAATTACTTGACATCAACCAATGACATCAATCAAATCAAACCATTTACATCAATGACATATGATCCAACAATCTCCCAAGTAATCAAACCATTGGAATCAATGACAAACCATTGGCATCAATCACAACATGATCCAACAAGATTATAGCAGAGAGAAGAGTAGAGAGGAAGGAGTCTCTAGATGGGTGGATGAGAAGAAGAATGTGGAGAAGCAAGGGAAGATGAAGCAGGTATGAACCTTGCAGGAGATCAAGAAGGTTCATCCCTGGTATCAAGAAACATCGGGAATTAGGCAGAGAAGGTTGCTCCAAGGGAAGAAAATGGGACCCCCAAAATCAAAGAAACCTGCCCATAAGTCAATGGAACCAACCCCAAATCACCCGTCCCCCAGGTATCCTCTATACTCGTGGTAAATTCTACACCACCTGCTTATGTTATTTCTATTCCATCGCATCCAGTTAGTCAGAATCAATCTGTAAGTGTAAATGTTGGGAAGATATTGGGATCCCCAGGTATCTCTCAACTAGGACCGTTAGGTTTCATTCTAATAGGAGCAGTGAGACCCACAATGGTTGGAAATATGGGAGGATCGGTTGCCCAATACACAAAATTTTGGGTTAAATGGGATGAGGATGTAGAGCAACATTGTTTCTTATGTGAAGCCATCTAGAGATTCAGAGGGACTCTCAATGTGAATAAGTTAGTATAGTTTCAGACTACATTGAGGGGTTGTGCTCTCAAATGGTACATGAACGTTATTTAACTAGGGGTGCAAGGACAAGCGTTCACCCTTGGCCAAGTTCGTTTGAATTTCATCACTGAATTCAAACTACCTTAGTCAGAGCAACAAGCTCTCTCTGAGTGGCAGGACAAAGGAAAGGAGAATATGCCTGGGAGTACAGTCATAAATTTAAAGATGTTATTGGGAGACTAGCACATCCAATTCACGAAGATCACTAGAGGGAATGGTACATCCAAGGATTACTACCTCTGAAGAGAATTCCTTTAATGCAACAATGGATAACCACCTTAACAGACACCTTGGAACAATCAATGAAGATTGAAGCTGTGACAGGTTATCCAGGGAGTCTAAGGATGACCAGGCCTCCAATAGATGAAAATTTGTCGCAACTCCAAGGACAAATATCAGTGCTAACGAAAAATACTCAAGAATTAACCACAACAAGACCAGTATGACCACAGGTTTGGTGCACAGGATGCTACACAGAAGGGAATCTGGTAAATGAATGTATGTACATGAGGGTAATGGGACCTCCTCACAATTCGATAGGGCCCTCTTCAGGACCAACAAGAGGATTTGCGCAAGTATCTATGACTCCACCATTCCATACATCGGGGCTATATAATACCTTCCCATGCGCTCAAACCTCTCAGACAATTGAGTATTGTGAGATTTTTCGAACACATGGGCATGCACCAACCCAATGTCCCATAACACAGAAGTACACGAATGTGCCCAATTCAATACATTGTGAATTTTTTGCATCTATGACCCATGGTACAAATCAATGCAAATCGTTGGATGTGCTTGCTGGCAGATTAGATCAGACATCATTCAGATTAAATGAAACCCCCCAAGAACTTGGAAGAGGCTAGGGAGGTGGGGTTGGAGGTGGATTCAGAGGAGGAAGAAATGGAGGCAGAGGGCCAAGAAAATGCTACAACTACAATGAACAAGGTCACCTAGACAGAGACTACCCTCATCCAAGATAACCATGGTGCTCTCACTACAGGAACAATGGCCATGCAACTGAAGACTGCCTAGAACTGATCGTGAAATGGGAAGATCGGGTCCGTCAATGAGGATCTAATCTCATAAGCTTAGAACTAAAAATGGGAATCGAGGGAAAGCTACCTAATATTAACACCATTACTCGTGGAGGAGAAAAAACTGGGGCATATGCAGACAGTTGGCCCAAAATTCAGAAAGTTGTTCCCAAGGATGACAGGTATGACCCTATGAAACAAAAGTTTTTTTTCAAAAATGCAGTAGAAATATTTAAGAGTATCCCCACTCCAAAAATAACAGATAATCCTCATAAAGTTTCCTCTCAACCTAACCTTACGCAAGCACCTACCTCACCACCAGCACCTAGAAACTCTGTAATTCCAAGGAGACACTCTGAGTAGTCTCAAAGTGTAATCAATCTCTGGTTTCAATTGTTCTTTGATATCTTAGGGGATGACGAACTTACGGAGAAGTTGTGCAACACTCTGTACATGATACTAGGAAATGAGGGAACCCTAGAAGCAATAGTAAGGACCAACCTCCTTGAGAAGAACACCCAGAGAATACAAGGAAGAAAGGTGTGAACATGAAAATAATTTAGGTTAGAATCCCAAATAGATGATTTTGAAATCAAAGATGTCATGCTAGATTTGGGATCAAATGTCAACATCCTACCCAAAAAGACCTGGGAAGCTTTGGGAAAACCTCAGTTAATATATTCCCCCATCCATTTGAGAATGGAAAACCAATACTGCTTTTCCCCCATAGGAAGGATGAAAAATGTGGAAATAGATGTTGTGGGAGTTAAGACCACAAATGATTTTGAGGTAATTTAAATCATGGGAGATAAGGATCCCTACCCTACTATACTCTAATAGATTGGGAATATGAAAACTATGCTATCATTGATCTAAAGAGGGACACTGTGACATTTGAAGTAGAAGGGATAAAAGTATATCAACCCTTGGATCCATGTCTAGCACCTAAGTATGTTGAAATAGTGGACCACAATATGGAATCAGATGCTCTTGACCAATTATACACCATAACAGCAGGAACAAGACCAGATTACATAAATCCTATTGCAGATGGATTGGTAAGTTGGAGAAGCATGCAGTCTGCTAACGAGGATTCAGAAGTAGCATTTGACAGTTGGCAGCAAGGTTTGTATGAGCGATTCTCAAGGAAATGCGCAACTTTCAAAGCAATGAGATGTATTGGAACCGAGGTCAGAGAACCCACGACATATGATGGTACCTCAGAGGTACATAGTTTTCTTGCCAGCATGGAAGATAAAATAAGGACAGATCAAAGGATCTTTGTTCTTAACTTAGCCTTGCAAGATACCCCTGCTTGATGGTGGGCTACCCATAAAGTCTCTCTTACATAGTGGGAAGACGCAAAACAAGCCATCTGATATTGATTCCAAAGTAGGGATCAGTTGAAAGAAGAGATGAATATAGATTTTCAAGATGTGCAACCATTCGATGGATGATCTGACCCTGAAGTGCATATTGAGCGTTGTTTAAAGTAGTGGATAGTTTCGGAAGTACCCTCTTACCTATGGTTTTAGGTATTTTTCCATTCACTGGGTCCAATCCCAAAATCCTGCTATATACATGAGGAGACTGGGAGACAAACAAACTATTGGAAGACCTTACAAAACCAATTTTCCAAGGATTTGTCCTTTACAAGTAAGTACCCTGAGCTCAACACAATCCTTCAAAGAATCAGGGCATTGTTTTTTATGGACATTTTCAAAAAGAGATCAAGTCCAATAGTATGTGTTGACCATGTTCATTTGCTTCAGTCTAGTTTGGACCTTGAAATTGATAAGATAGTTGTACCTTGTTGTAAAATTGGAAAAGACCTGGAAAAACCTGATGACTTAGAAGAACTTACAAACTTAGCCATTAAAGAAACGGAAGGCAGTAGAGAGATTCAGGATTCCATACCTAGTCACACTTGTAGCTCCTATAACCATCCACTAAAGTTGCAGAAAGTTAATATAGGGAATGTAGAGAATCCTAAGATAGCTTCTATAGGAGATTAATGGGATAAGCAAACTATGAATGAAGTACATAGTTTGTTGCGGGAATATGAGGATTTGTTCCCAAAAACATTTTCAGAACTTAAAGGTATAAAAGGATCCATGGTAGAAATAAAAATTGAGTTAAAACCCAACTCAAGACCTATTAAGCACAGACCATACCAACTTAATCCTAGAATAAAAGAGAAGGTCAAGAAATAAGTGGACTAAAATGCTTGCGGCACGAATCATTTTCCCAATCGAAGAAGAAAAGTGGATTAGCCCCATAGTTATCTAGAGTAAGAAAGATACAGAAGACATTTAGGTCTGTGTGGACTACAAAAGTCTAAATTCTATATGTGTGCACGATCCGTTCCCGACACCTCTCAGTGACGAAGTGTTAGATCAGGTTGTGGGAAAAGAATCTTAGTCATTTATAGATAGATTCTCAGTTTATCATTAAGTTAGAATCACAGAGGAAGATAAGAAGAAGACCACATTCATAACAGCATGGGGATCATTCGCATACAATGTATTGCCCTTTGGTTTGAAGAATGTCCCTCCAATTTTCTCTTGGATTGTGATCATATCATTTCGAGAGTTCATCCATAAGTTTGTAGAAGTCTACATGGATGATTGGACGATATACATCCTATTAAAATACCATGTCAGGCTACTCTGGTTAATGTTTGATAGATTTCTTAAAATGCAGATATCTCTGAATCTAAGGAAGTGAGTGTATTTTTTTTGTACCTCATCGCAACTTGTTAGGCCATATTATATGCAAAGAAGGAGTCTTGGTAGACCCAACTAAATTTGAGGTCCTTTTGAACATGCTTCCACCTACAAGTGATAAATTGTTGCACTCTACCCTAAGGCATACGGTATATTACCGCAGGTTCATCAGAAGATATGCAACTATCACTGTACCTCTAGAAAAATTGTTGAAGAAGTCTGAACTGTTCCGGTGGACACCAGAGTGTGACAAGGAATTCTATATTCTCAAATAAAAACTAAGTACTGCACCTATCTTGATATTTCCCAATTAGGAAATTGAATTCCATGTACATGTGGATGCATCAGGCATTGCCCTGGGAGCCATTCTAGCGCAACCAGGGGAAGGAAATATAAATCACCCTATCTATTTTTCCAGCAAAAAAATTTCGCAAGTTGAGCACAACTAAACAACCACAGAAAGGGAAGGTCTAGATATGATTTATGCATTACAAAAATTTAGACACTACTTATTAGGCTCTCATTTCAAGTTTTTTACTGATCACTCTCCATTGAAGTACCTAGTCAATAAACCAGTACTTGAAGGAAGGATTTGTAGGTGGCTACTGCTCTTTCAAGATTTTTTATTTGAAGTAATTTTCAAACCAGGAAGATGCAATGTAGGTCCAGATCACTTTTACAGATTGGAGTTAGGGGAAAGTGGTGGAGCAGTGGATGATCGGCTCCCATATGTGGACCTATTCAGGATTGAGGCCATCCCAAAGTATCTTGAAGTCATTTCTATATTCCTTAGTATAGGGACCTGCCAAGAAACTTACTCTGCAACCAAAAAACGACATATGGTGGTTCATGCAGGAGACTATCAACTGATCGTGGGACAACTTTACAAATTAGGAGTAGACAACATCCTCAGAAGATGCATCTTGAACCACGAAAGGAAAGATATCATGTAGGAATGTCACAGTGGAGTTGTTGGAGGTAAATCTACTGCACAGAAGGTACTTCAAGCTGGATTATGGTGGGCTACGTTATTTAAAGATGCTAAGGAATATGCTAGATCTTGTGACAAAGGCCAAAGAGTAGGAAACTCGTCATGTAGAGATGAATTACCCCTTCATCTAGTTAGATAACTTCAATCATTTGAGAAGTGGGTTGTTGATTTTATTGGACCAATCAACTCCCCGGCTAAGCAATTAAAGGCCATATATATCATTACCGCAATTGATTAGCTCACAAGATGCGTTGAAGCAGAGGCAGTTCAAGACTATTCAACAAATACAGCTACTAGATTTATCTTCAAGAACGTCATCACTCGGTTTGGATATCCTAGAAGTTTGACCAGTGATAAGGGTAGTCACTTTATCATCAGCACAATTGCAATGTTGACAAAAGTAATTCTTATACAACACCATAAGAGTAGTCCCTACCATCCACAAGCTAATGGTACAGTGGAGGCATTCAATAAAATTATGGAAAGAGGACTAACAAAGGTATGTTGTGCAAATAGGGAGGATTGGGACGATAGAGTTCCAGCAATCTTGTGGACTTACAGGACTACCACAAAGAAGCTACATAGGTACACTCCATTTCATTTGGTTTATAGGGAAATAATTTGTTGTACCTTCATATTTTATGACCCCTAGTATCTATATAGCATAGGCTACACACATGACAGATGATGAATCAGTTGCACAGAGGATTACAAACTTTTAAGAACTTGAGGAAACAAGATTTCTAGTAGATTTTCATCAAACAGTTGAGAAATCTAGACAGAAAGCTTGGCATGATATGCACATTAAGGCCAAAAATCTTGTGCGTAGAGATAAGGTACTACTCTATGACATTTGATATCATAAGCATACAGGAAAGTTGTGCATGCATTGGTTGAGTCCATTCATAGTTGCAGAAATCCGATACTCTGGAGCAGTCAAGCTCATGCAACTGGATGGTATCCTTCAACCAGGATGGGTGAATGGAACCCTCCTAAAACTCTACATTTCTCATGCTTGAGCCAAATCACAGTTTCTCCAGTCCAAAAGAGCATGTACAGTAGTTACATTTTAATTTTCTGTAATTTCTTCAATTTAGTTAATAACGTCAGAGTGTGCATTGTTTGTGGCACGACATATATTTTCTTTTTCAGTCTAAGCATTACTTTTGTGTAGAACTTCTTAGTCAGCCACATAGGATCAGAAGATTCACCATTACATTAAATGAATTCATTATATATGAAGGGCACCCCCATTGTGTTCGAAGGGGGGGTGAATCTGAACTAGATCACAACCCATGTGCCATATGCATTATGTCCAGTCATACCCTTTATGATAGCCATCGTAACCCGTCAGAACTTTACGTTAAGCCATAAAGGCGTGATACGCACAAATTCCATCGATATCCCCACCGTGATTCTCAACCATTAAAAAGTTAATCTCCTCAGCTCTATTATGTCCCTATCTGTTTGTTCATTAAAATCCAAGATCACTTGATAGATCTTACCCTATTATCTGTTTCGTCGAACACATAATCCTAAGATTGTGTTTATGGCATCATGATGAGTGTCTTAATGTGCGCCTACATATTTTTCTAGTTATCTAGTTATAAGACCCCGTGAATGTGTGGAGCAAGAATCACAGTTTGTTGTTAGCTACCCTCTGATTTTGAATTTTCTGCAATCGTGCATACTCTGAGAGATTTGTGTTCCCCTGTCACAAACCCGACCCCAACTCACCCAAATTATCATCACTTCAGAGCTACCATGACGAGAGAAACAGGATGTTGGAGTTCAGCTCCCAAAGAAACAATCCCAGATGAGTTGTATGATCCTAGGATCGAGATCTTCAGGGATGTCAAGGGGAAGAGGAAGCAAGTGAAAATTTTGGACCTTGATCTGATGGACCAAGTATTGTTTCCACAGATGAACATTACTATGTTCTAGGACTTGGTCTCGGATACAATGGGAGACATGCATTTTGTCTCAAATCCAAAGTTCATCAACCTATTCAACTCCACAATTATGCACCTCAGGGATCTACTAGTCTTTGGGATCACTGGCGAGATTGCGCGGTGCACAAAGTTTTTTATCATTCGAGTGCATGACAGAATCTTATGGCTCGACCAAAGATATCTGATTCATGTGGATGACATCCACCAACTCACCAGATTATCTCTCGACGTTGGGGATGTTTCCAAAGGATTTCAAGGCCTGATAAAGCCTGGGAAGAAGAAAGGTGAAGTTAGCATGTACGAGAAGTTCCACACACAAAGAGGTAGGAGAACAAAGAAGATTGACCCAATCATTCCAGAAACAGTCCTAAAAGACTGCTATGTAATTGCGATCAAGTTCATGCATTCCTACTGTTAGTCCTTAAAGTTGCACTTGACTATGAGAGGGAAAGCTAGGGCATCATTTGTTTATTGCAAAGTATTTTTAAGGTTTTATTATTTGGTTTATTGTAGAGTGGTTGAAAACGGGGTCAAGATTACAGCATGAAATGAAAATCAAGAATAAAACATAGTATATCTCGCTGACTGAAAAATAGGTAGATACATAGATGGATTAAACTAATTTAAGAAAAAGGAAAGTGAAGTCTTCAATATGTCAACTTCACAAGAGTTTTTGTCTCAATATATTATAAAGAAACAAGGGAATCGGCTTGACCTTATTACTTGAAAATTCATCTCTACAACATAATATTCACTGTATAAATTAACATTCAAGAACCAAAAAGCATTGCAATCTGAATAATAAATTCAAGCATGAAGAATGAAATAACATAGTAGAAAAAAGAAGGTCTAACCGTCCATATGCCTTTGCTATTGAGTGTCAATTGAATATAAATGTCTTTTACAATAAGCTCCACAAAAAGTTTCTCTAGATCTCCAATTTTTCCCCTGATATGGTATGTCTTCTATCTATTTAAACTATCTATAAAACTTCCAGATCCTATTATCTAGAACAGATTTAAATAACTAGAATCAAAAAGTATCTAACTCCTAAAGTAATTCACTCAAAATGAGCTTCTACCCCCCAAAATAGTCCAAAGCTCAACAGCTTGATATAACAAACATTGCTAGCATTACATTCGACTCTACAAAATAGGGATTTTGTTTGACTCTATAAAATAGATCGAAGTCTTAGCATTTCCCTGATCAAAACGTATAATCTTTTTCCATATCTCCTGGAGAACCTTTAAACAAAATTGTAACAAATCTTCATGTTACCTTTAGGATAAAATTGCAGCAGTGGCTTTGGCGTTTTTCTACTTGAGCTTCGTGGTTAGCACAACATTGTGCTAGTAGAGTCTGAAATTAATTTCCCTAAGTTCCTTAAGCAATGCCCTTTGCTCCTTCTTATTCTTTTTAAGACTTTGAATCCTTTCTTGCTGGCGAGCATTCCACTGTTCTATATGCGCCTTTTCCTTCTTTAATTGTTTTATTATTTTCTGAAATTCCTTAATCTTTTCCTTATCAGTTCTTATCTCAACCCTGAATCTTGAACAATCTTCAGAAGGTGCAGTTTCATTCAAATTTAAGGTAACACTAGGTTCCTTGGATTTAACCTGGTATTTTGAGATTAATTATGAGCTATGTTCTTCTTCAGAACTTGATGAATCTAAAGCTCCAGGTACATCTGGTAAGTAATCTGAGTCTTCCAAGTAATCTTGTTTTTCTTCAGGGAATTCATTGATGCTTTTAGCCATCTCTTTATCTTTTTCTAATCTAGTTGAAGCTCTCGTTACAGGGCCTGTAGGTGGTGTAAGTATTCCCTTTCCTTTGCTGATAGATTTCTTGGAAAATGGGGTCTTTTTTGCTCTTTTCCTAGTACTTGTTTCAACATCCTCATAATCATCTTCTATGATTATGGTGTTTTCTTCTTTGATTGATGGATTGAACATTGCCTTTGACTTCAGCCTATACTTATTAGTAACCCTAGTCGAATTTCTCCGAGGTTTCTGTGATACACACAAACCTTTATCCTTTTTTCCTTTGATTGCAACGCTCCTTTTGCTGGTCGATGGCATTTCAAACTTAACTATAGTTTGAGAAACGAGATCATTATCTGAATATGTATCTCCTTTAAAATCTTCCTCAAGAAGCATTTCAATTTCGGGCTCCCATCTAGGTCTCTTACTTCTGCTCTTCTTAGTTACCTTGATATCATAAGACTCATCTTTCATAGGGTTTTCATCAGAAATATCTCGACTCTGTTTAATAGTTTTCCTTCCTCTGCCCTTCTTCTGCTTATTGGATTGAGTGATAGGTTTTAAGGATTGCGTGAGCCAGTTCCAGGGCTTCTGTAATTCGTTCAGGGTAGACATGACTAGGGTTTTAATCAGGACTTGATGGAACAAACTGCCTTTAGCATTAGTGGAAATTGACTGCACTTTCTTGGACATTTTTGTCAAACTTTTAAGCAGGAAGTAAGGAAGATTTAAAGGGTAATCACCATTTAGATGCATCATTATTCTGATATGGTAGATGTAGACCAATGAAAACCTCCCTTTGCAAGTGATGTATCTGTGAATCACCACCAGAGAAGTGTGTCATTCGGGTCAAACCCAGCTGTGAGGTATTCCCCTTCTCCAATCTGGAATCTGCTTATCAGGAAGGAGGAATTGATTTACAAATTCAGTAACCATGTGCTCCTTCTTCCACCATATTTCCCCTCCAACCACGAGCCTGCAAGCCTTTGCTATAGTCTTCTCTGTCACTAGCATCAACATCTTATCAATTTCGACCTCGTGACCATCAAAGTTCAGAGCGAATTCCATGGAAACCTGCCAATCATAACCTTGAAATGTGGTGAGGAACTCAAACCATCCAGTGTCTTTGAATCTTTGGGCCATCTGAGGATAGGCTTCAAGAATTTTGACACCTTCTGGTTCTATTATGGCGACTTGTTCGCTCCTCTTTGGTGTCATTAAACTCAATTATGCAACCGTCGTCCTCGGGTTCCAACTTCACCACCTGCAATTGTTAGGGTATTCTATTGCTTTGAATGGATACGTGCATTTCTCCCTGCAAGGCTGAATTAAGCCAACTTGAACAGGTAACATATAATGATCATCAAGCAACAGGTGATTTTGAAATAAACCATGCACGCGTGCATAACAATTATATTATGAAACTGTTGGATTTAGAAATGATTGCCAAGCTTTCGTGGGAGCACACGAACTCTCAATTCATGAATCATGTCATCATAACTAAATCAGGATGGCAGACGCAAGTTATGGCATGATTATTTGGTGCTATGGGAATAGGCTTATTCTCATAGCACGTTTGACAACTTGAAATTTTAAAATTCAAACGGCATAAAAGGAGACACTTCAATTTTAAACAATGTCTTTTCAAAATCAAACTTAGATAAATCATCAAAGACTATAATGCAAACCATGAAATACCAAAATCTAAAAAATGGAAAACAATTGAAAACGAAAAATGAAGAATGGGTAAGGAGGGTTTAGGACAAGGGTTTCACACTAAACCAAGACAAAATTAGAGACTAACACCTAATACAAGGGTGAATTCACGTTAGATTCTCTTTTGTAGTAGACTTTTGTGCAAATGGAGTTGTATTCAACTCGTGCAATTACCTACTAAAGAAACTCCTGGTCGCTTGTGAGGAAGCTCATGAGAAAGGAATAACTTTCACATATGGATACCTACTAGTAGAGTTTGCAATGTGGAAATGGAAGTCACCCATGGGAAGACAGTTGGTACTAGCAAAAAAAGGTCACCTTGCAAAAATGATTGAGATGTGGCATGCAAGGCCAGATCAAGAGAACATGGAGTTCAACAACGTCGCCTTTGCAAAATGGTACAATCAGTTAATCGATGCAACTTAGCGGTGGCGCATACCACAGGAGTTGTTGAACCTCAATACCCGAAACATAGCCTTTGTCCTGAATCGCCACAATACCCTTTTCTGGCTAAGGCATGTGAGGCCCAAAGACTTCCACTCCAGGTTACTCCCATTCTACCTTGATGAGGAAGCATTTGATAAAGAAGTCATGTCATGGACTGGCATCAAGTGAAATCCATGCAAGTCTGGAATGAAATAACTCTTGCCTCCAGAGCTCCTCAAGAAAAAAGCGCAGGAATAAGGCGTAGGGCCAAGTTTCGAACAAGCAGAAAAGAAGCAAAAGGTCCAGATGTCGACGAAATGAGAAGAAGAAGAGGATGTGGAACCTATGGAGCACAAGAATACGACATTGCCTATGTTTCCATGGATCCTAGACCAAGCCATGTTATCAGGTAAAGATGTTAATGACATCCTAGTCACTACTTTCATAGGGGATCCCTCAATCAAGAAACCTTGAAAAATTATTTCTCTTGTGAAGATCTTGAACCCACAACCAATATCCTCGGTTGTACCTCATACTCGAGTAGCCGCTCGAGTTTCCCAGACTATCATTAACATCACAGATGATCCCAAGAGAGACACCACCGCTTCCACAACCATCATCACTGAGAAAGCTCCATCACCACCACAAGCCCCATCACCACCGCAAGACACAACTATTCCATCCCAACCCACTTCGCCCAAGCCCATCTTGGAGCTAACTTAAAAAGGACCCTGGTCTGATCACTTTTGCGCCAACAGTAAGTGATCAAATATATGTCAAAAGATAGTAAGTGATTAAATATAAATGTGACCTCGGTATCACTTTAATAAATATGAAAGTGGAAAATTTAAGTGGAAACACAGTTTAGGCAAAAGTGGAATTGAAAGTGAATAAAATATAAATATGGCTTTAATAAATAACAAAAGTTGAAAAGTTAGGTGGAAGTGGAGTTTACGTAAAAGAGGAGTAAATATGAAAGTGGAATAAAGAAAAAGGTAAAAGTGAAATTGGATTAAAGAAAAAGGTAAAAGTGAAATTGGATTAAAGAAAAAGGGTAAAAGTAAAAGAGCACATGGTATTTGCAAACCATGGTTGTATTTACCTATGGTAAGGTAAAAAGTGAATTAAATCATGATAGCAAAAATCTATTGACCCAATTGAAAATGTGACTAAACGATCTAAAAGGCACAATGGTTCATTGACATTGTATTAATTAAAATAGTATGCTTAATATCTTATATTGAAAAGGAAGATACTTATAATGAAGAGACACATTCCTATATTCAAGAGGTGCAACTGTTCAGTTGTACATGACCATTGGAAGACTATATAAACAAAAAATATTGTTGAAAGATGTTGTGTCTTTAGGATTGAAATCTAAATATCAATAACAGTGTCAGAGACCAAGAAAGTAAATGAAGATAAGTAGTTGAAGACAAAGAAGATTATGAAGATTTGAATATTGAAGTACTTATCATAAAAATGGAGGTTGGGTGGTGCTATGGAAGGTTGGATCTTGCAAAGGAGGTTGTAGCCTCCTTCTAGTTGAAGCTGTTAAACCAAGGTGTTGCAACATCTTTATAGTTATAGCTGCAGAAACTAGGGAGTTGGTGCTTCCTTCCTGTCAGTGCTGGTAAAATCTAGAGGGGTTGCAACCTCCTTCTAGTTGGTGCTACTTATATTCTTATCCTTACAAGGGTCATTTGTAACTATTACTTATTACATGCTATGTGATGAATATGGTAACTTACATCCCCCCCCCTCCATTTGGATTTTCAACTACGCCTTGGGAACACTTAAATGCATGGGACCTTAAACTCATCCATACTAACTTGGTACACCTCCTTTGGAACATCCTCACACTCCTTGGGTAGGACTATAAAATATGGAATTGGTGTTTC
>ML788853.1:244383-255454 GCA_009831015.1 Picea engelmannii
CCCCCTCTCAGTATCAAACAATATTCCAACAAATTGGAAGCAGATAACTTGTGGGCTACACAAATTGCATCTATGAGGCAAGTTGTCATGTAAAAGCTGGGATTTTTCATACCTTGGGCCTCTTTTGTTTGAGTCGTGATGTTGAAGGATAATATGCTAACCCAATTGAATTCTTTCTCAGTATTGGCCATTGTGTATTCCATCAAAAACCATTTCATCCTAAAATGAGTGCTTGTCTTCTCGTCGTATAGCCTGTAGATCATCACATTTAGCATTCTATATGGGTCCTTTTGGGACTGTGAAGGAATATACCATTATCCCTTTTTCACTGGCCATTCTTCATCTACAAGCCAATCCTCCATCAAAGATTCAAAATACTTATGATCGATTCTGAATTTATCTAGAAACGATTCATCTAGTGACACCGTAGGATCTGTGGTTTTGTATCAAATATTGATATCTTCGGACTTGAGAAATGTGATCATAATGCTAGAAGCATTAACTATCATTGTTGTCTCTTTCTGCAAGTAAGTGAAACACCATCTTGCAACATCATTGTAGGAAAAAAGTGTTAGGCAAGCTGCTACATTATGGATGTGGCTTTTCCTGATATTTTTGTATTTGTCGATGTCTTCATCATCAAACATATACTTTTCATTCTGGAACATGTTGTATATATCACAATATCTTGCATAATTCTCCCTCACATCGTGGCTATTTGTGTCGGTAATATTAAAACAATTTGATTCTGGAATTGGGGAAGGTCCGACAACTCCTTGGTTCTTTGCTTTTCTGGTCTGTATTTGAGACATTTTATTCCTGTGTAAATTGTCACACAATACAAAGTTACTCCATCTTCTACTTTTCTACGGACAACAATAATTTCAAACTTTATAAAATGCATACCTGATAGCATGATATTCTTGTACATAATCATCCTAAGGAAATCTGTAGCAAATATGCATAAATATAATAATAAAGTATTCAAGAGATTTTCTTCCTAAGCTCTGATATTTCTGCACATAATTCATCATAATTATAATTCTCAAAAGCATGCCAAAATGCATGCATAAACTTCTCACATGTGTGAATAGAGGTAGATGGAAAAGTCTCACGCCAACTCTTGACCTGGCCTCCAAAAGTGAGAGTGAACAACTTGCAAATGACACCTTTATGAGATATATTTCAAGGAAAAAAAATTACAAAACTGAAAAACATGTTTAGATGTATATTTTTCACCCTTCCCATCAAATTTAATTTGAGACAAGAGATGAAAATTATTTCTAGGAGTTTTAAGAGGTAGATAACTAGAAAAAAATCTACATAAAGGGATATGGGAGTGAGCCATTAGTAAATACAAGGAAAAATTAAGAAAAATGACCATGCATGCTTAGCTAGTCATCTGACCCTCCTTCTAGTGTAATTTTTGTTGACAGGTCCAAACAGCTTGTTAAGCAGTTAAGGGAGAACGCTCGATGGTAGGTCCCAATCAGACCTACTCTTATTTGGGGTAGCATTTCAACTAGTATGTGGGCCTAGTTTACACTGGGAATTAAAAGAAAAAGAAGGGAAGACAAGAAATTCCCCCCCAAATAATTCCTATCAATTCTAACTCCAATCTAAAACAAAAGCAAACTAACTAATCTAACTACTTCTAACCTATCTTGCGCAGGAGAAAAACTAATTAATTGAATATGATTTCAAATAACATTATTGATAGCATAAATTGTTCATGTCCATCGATAACGTATTAAAAAAATGAAATTTGCAGAAATGATCACAAATAGTTGCAAATAAGTTCTATAACATCATCATTGTATTCACCAAAAATCATAAAAACATAAGCATTCCAAATACAGAACATAGAAATAGTTCATATGACAAGTATCCAAAAAACTTAAATGACAAACACAAACTTAGAATAGTCCCAAATTTATTCGACAAGAGTCATGATCCCAAATGCCTTATATTATTCATTGTTGAGATAATAGTATCACCATCAAACGATGGGAAAAAATCCCTTATTATATTCATTGGTCTTCCTTTTATAAAAAAAGGAAGGCCTTTCATCTTCTATAACAACAACAATTACATCTCTTCACTTGCTTATTTTTCTCTCATTAAATGACTCAAATTTCCCCATAAATTTTCATAAATGAATATACAGGCATTATAAACAGAAGTTGAAAAGACTCTTGAGTAGTTAATCTCACTCTAAGGTTGTTCATAAGTGATATTTATTAAAAATATCATTAGCTCTGCTCAACTGTATCCTCTTATATTCTTCAAATTTTTCTAGGAATCTTTTGCCTCAATCTGGTGAATAAGGTCATTATATCTTCTTCTTCTCTTCTTCGATTTTCCAGGGTGCTCTTGTAGGTCTTATTTCTCCTTTTGGAACTCTAGTTATGGTTGCCTGAACATTGCATTGTCCATTTTTAATCAAATTCAAGCCTCTTATGTTCTTTGATTTTTCTAGGAATTTTCGTCATCAACCTATCAATAATATATGTACCAACACAGGGGCAGAAAGTGCAGGGGGAGTCATATTCAAATCTGATGGAAAAAATATAGTGGAATATTCCTGGGGACTTGGGAAGACCACTAACAATAAAGCGAAAGGCCTTGCTTTCTACATGGGACTCCAAATTTCTCACTCAAGAAACATCCACACCCTCATTGTCCTTAGAGACTCTGAAATAGTAATAAGGGATCTCCTCAGCCAAACAACTTTTGTCATCCAAATTTCTAGCGGTCTTCATTCCCGAACCAAAACCCTGAAACAATAATTCACCAAGATCCACTTCTTTCATATCCTCTGCTCTCAAAATTAGGAAGATGATCGCTTAGCTAAATCAGCAAAGACTTTGGAAAATGGGAAACTCTTCATTAACCAAGTAGGATCCCATGCATGGCTCCCCTAACACCCATCGTCTTAGACGGTTCCCCTTCTCAAATCTATACCTAACTCTTCAGAACTCTACTTCGGAACTAACCCCCTACAATTTTCCTGACTTTCCCGACTACCCCTTCTCCCCTCTCCCCCTTTCCCTTTCANCCCCCTCGTCACGTGGCCTCATCCTCATGACCATGTGCCTCCCCTCTTCTTCCCTGTGCCACCTCCTCCACTTTTTGTCCTTCTTCATAATTCCTTGGCATCTCTTTTGTACCCATTGACACTCTTCCCAATTTCCATGGAATCATTGTTGATGATTGTAGCTATGTGAGACACTCTCCAGCTTACAAACCTGTGAGATGTGGATCATTGCAGCCATGTGAGATATTCTCCAGCTTACAAACCTGAGAGAAATCCCATGAAAAGGATGTGTGGTTCCTATCTGAGACAGATTTAGAACGTAGAGATGACCTCCTCCATTCAGAGAGTTTAGAGGAACTCTGGATGATTATCCTGTGGGAAAGGCGATCTAATGAGTTGGATGTGTATGTGGCTGAGCACAACATGAACATGTGAAATCCCAAAGTGTTGGGTGCATCGTCATAAGAATAGAAATGAAGATGATGTATTAGCCTCCTCTAAGCAGTAGAGTTGACGAGAAACTCCAGATGACTCTCCTATGTGATGCAGTGGGAAAGAAGATCTGTTGAGTGGATGTGCCTGTGGACGAGCACATGTGAACATGTGAAGAACTGGTTCATCTATGTAATGAAATGATCCAGAGATATGGACATCCCTTGGATGTGCCCCTAGTGGATGAGCACTAGTGGGTGTATCATATCCCTTGCTATCTTGTTCAAGATTCAGACCCTCCTATAACCCTAATTGTAATGTAAAGGGTATAGGTCGGCCCCACCTTAATGTGACTGGTAATTAATATAAAAGATTATTAATCTGATTAATATTAATTATATTATAATCTAGTGAGGTTGGCCATGTTATGCCAATAGACACTTTTGTTGATAGGTTCAGGTTAGTATAAGTAAAGATAAATTCCCCATTGAGAAATCATATCTTTCAAGTGAGTTTGGAAATTTCAGCAAGTACACCTTCTTGGGAAAAGTGTGCACCTCTCTTGGGCGCTAGTCTTCTAGGGGTTGAGAACCCTCTTGTGTGTTAGTTTTTATATTGGTGATGAAGGTCTTTCTATTGGGGAATATAGAAAAGGATTTGGTTGCGTTTTCTTCCCTTGTTGAGAAGGGTTTCCTAGGATACTTCTTATGTTCTTGTGCATGGTGCTCTTCTTGTGATCTTGGTCGCTGCAACATTTATGGTTATGGTTAAATGATAAAAATGGAATGAACTTCATTCTTAACCTTGACTATTGAAAAATAAACATGGTATTAGAGCATAGGTATTGAAAGAACCCATTGCACAAGCATCCACCAAGTCTTAGCTCACCTTTTGCAGAACCGTGCGACCCTTCTAGGGTTTCCAGAAAATTATGTACGACCCTCCTTTCAGTGGTGTTCTAGCCCTTAATAATTGGGCACTGGGGATATCTTTGGCATATAAGAGTACGACCTCCTCCAACGCATCTCTAGAAGATCTTAAAATCAATTTTCAAGAATTTTTAGTTTTTGGCCCTAGGGTTTCTAGGGTGCCGAAATTTCGTGCAAAATATTAATCTTAGATTTATGAAGAAACAATTTTCTTAAATCAGCAAGCATCTCTATGACACTATCAAGTTTATCATTGGAATTCATAAGTCCAACATAATCCAAGGTTACTAATTCAACATAATCATTAAGTTTTCAAAATCTAGTTGGCGAGAATTTGAAGAAACCAATCAAATGAAGAACAAAGCCTTAGTAGAAGACAGGCTTGATGGAGCAAGCAACTTCGGCTCCTGGAAATCAAGGCTTCAAGTCACTATTGAAGAATATGACCTCTTGGATGTGGTAACTAAAACCCTACCATCCATAACTACAGATATAGAGAAGAAGATAAGAAAGGAAGAAGAACTCAAAGCAAGAAAATTAATCATCTACTCAGTAAGAGATCATCTCTTACCTCGTATTGCCAACCTTAAGACAACCTATTATATGTATGAAGCTTTGAAAGAAATGTTTGAAAGTGACAACACCCTTAGATCTCTTACCTTG
Organism: Picea engelmannii; assembly: GCA_009831015.1. Classification (NCBI taxonomy): domain Eukaryota; kingdom Viridiplantae; phylum Streptophyta; class Pinopsida; order Pinales; family Pinaceae; genus Picea; species Picea engelmannii. The sequence continues at coordinate 249,445 of ML788853.1, forward strand.
AAGAGCCAACTTCAAAGTACCAACATGACGAAAGGTGACACAGTTTCCATCTTCTTTATGAAGTTATCAGAGATTAAATAATAGCTAGAGACCATCGGAGAAATCATGTCTGATAGAGAACTTATCTTAACCACTCTCAACAACCTTCCAAAATCATGGGAGCCTTTCCTTCAAAGTATCAGTGGAAGAGAAGCTCTACCAACCTTTGACTATCTATGGACAGATTGTACTCAAGAAGAACTTAGACTTAGAAATAGAGGAGTGGAAGATTCCTCAGAAGAAAATCATGCTCTTGCACTTCATACAAAGAAAGGAGGAAAATTCAAAAGAAATTTCAGGCAAACATTTAAAGGTGAGAAGTCTTCATCAAATCTAGGTTATCAAAGAAGAGATGTTTCAGAAATCTAGTGCTTCAAATGCGACAATTATGGACACTATGCAAGAAATTGCCCAAACAGGAAGAAGGGAAGACAATATGCTTACACCGCCGACATTGATCCAGACCCATCTCAAAAGAATGAAGAGAAGAGAGAGGAGAAGTACTTCCTCTAAAAATAAATCATGACTACAAACCAGGTAAATCAATTGATTTCAAATTTTATAGTTGATTGCATTTTTGAATAAATCTCTAGTATGGGAGACCTCAAAGACTTGGACCATTGTCCCTGGTACGGGAGTCCAAACCATGTTTAATTGATTATCATGCAAGAACAAGCAAAGACGAGATACCCATTCAACAAACCTAGAGAAACTCAGATGGAGATTGACAATAAGATAATACCTTCTCCCCCTTCAACGGCTCAGAGGGAGACAAACATTATTCAAGTTTATCCAGTTTCTCTAGTTGATATGTTCAGAGATATTGCAGTAGGGCATAAAAGGCCTACCTAAACTCACTCTGCAAGAGGTAGACAAACATACAAGCCTCTCAAGGTACATCCCGAGAAAGTAAAATACATTTTCAAGATATTCCTCAGTCACGAGCCACCTTATTGATGTTGAGCCTCCTTGTCTTAGAAAAGAAACAAGAGAATAGGAGAATACCCGTATATCTTAAAGAAGGATGCATAAGATATTATTCAAGGATCAGAAGGGAAGTCTGTGGTAAATTCCAAGTGGATCTATAAGATCAAACATGCAGCTGATGGAACTGCCTAGAAATACAAAACGAGATCTATAGCCAGAGGTTTCTCACCAACAGAGGGAGTTTTCTATGATAAGACACTTGATCCAGTAAACCCAATAGACTTCCATCCGTACTGCCATCCATGATTTGGAAACTATATCAGATAGATAAATTCTTGATAAGTTTAGAGTTCAACAAGAGTGTTGTTGATCAAAACCTATATCATTATAGTGTTGATGACGAGAGCCTGATTTTGGTGACTTATTCAAAAAGCCTTGTTACAAGTAATCCTTGACTTCTGAATTCAAGATGAAGAATCTAAGTATGATGCACTACTTCTTGGGACAAGAAGTATGACAGAGGACCGATGATATTTTCCTAACTTAAGGAAAATATACAGTGAAGATATTAAAGAAGTTCAAGAATGACAGAATGCAAAATCCACTGTGATAAATTTAAAAGGAGAAGATTAATGATGATTCAGACGAGACTGATCCACAACTGATTGGATCATTGATGTATCTGGTTAACACCAGACTTGATTCATGCCATGCAGTGGATGTGCTTAGTCATTTCATGAGTCAATCAAGATAGACTCACTATACAACAACAAAACATGAGGCACAGTTGGATATGACCTTAGATATGACTCCATAGTAAACTTGAGTTTGCAGGATATACCGATTCAGATTGAGAAGAAATTACAGTGGACTAGAAGAGCACATTTGGTTGATGTTCTACCATGAAGTTTTTCATAGTTTCCCGATGCAGCAAGAAGCGAAATCTTTGTGGTCTTGAATACCACAAAAGTAGAGTATGTACCATTGAGTGCGCAGAGCAGTATGGCTGCACAAGCTTCTGACAGATTTACTTGATCATGAGATGGATCCTATGATGATGATAACACGATGAGATGAAATATTATTATATCAGATATATGATGCAGAGGAAAATCGTACACATGCAGTACCTTCCTATACATGAGCATATTGAAGACATCTTCACCAAACTAACTTGGTGAAGAGTGCCTCCCTAGTTGAGAGAAAGTATCGATGACTCAAGCTAAGACAAAATTCAGAGTACATCTGTGTGAGACTTGGCATGATAAAGAATTCCTCCCTAGTTGAAAGGGAGTGTTGATGATTGCAGCTATGTGAGACATTCTCCAGCTTACAAACCTATGTGATGTGGATTATTGTCAACATGTGAGATATTCTCCAGCTTGCAAACCTGAGAGAAAGACCCTGAAGAGGGTGTGTGGTTCCTATCTGAGACAGAGATGGAACGTAGATATGAACTCCTCCATTCAGAGAGTTTAGAATAACTCCACATGATTATCATGTGGGAAAGGTGATCTGATGAGTTGGACATGCCTGTGGTTGAGCACAAGGTGAACGTGTGAAATCCCAAAGTGTTGGGTGCATCGTCATGAGAACATAAATGAAGATGATGTATTAACCTCCTCTAAGAAGTAGAGTTGACGAGAAACTCTAGATGTCTCTCCTGTGTGATGTAGTGGAAAAGAAGATCTGTTGAGTGGACATGCCTGTGAACGAGCATAGGTGAACGTGTGAAGAACAGGTTCCTCTGTGTAATGCAGTGAGCCAAAGATATAGACATCCCTATGGATGTGCCCCTAGTGGATGAGCACTAGTGGGTGTATCAGATCCCTTGTTATATTGTTCAAGAGTCGGACCTGCTTGTAACCCTAATTGTAATGTGAAGGGTACAGGTCGGCCCCACCTTAATGTGACCAGTAATTAATATAAATGATAATTAATTTGGTTAATATTAATTATATTATAAGCTAGTGAGGTTGACCCTATTGTGCCAATAAACACTTTTGTTGACAGGTTCAGGTTAGTATAAGTAAAGATGAATTCCCTAGTGAGGAATTATATCTTTCAAGTGAGTTTGGAAATTTCAGCAAGTACACCTTCTTGGCAAAAGTGTGCACCTCTCTTGGGCACTAGTCTTCTAGGGTTTGAGAACCCTCTTGTGTGCTAGGTTTTATCTTGGTGGTGAAGGTATTTCTCTTGAGGAATATAGCAAAGGATTTGGCTGGGTTTTCTTCCCTTGTTGAGAAGGGTTTCCCAGGATACTTCTTGTGGTCTTGTGCATGGTGCTTCTTCTTGTGATCTTGGTTGTTGCAATATTTATGGTTATGGTTAAATGCTAAAAATGGAATGAACTTCATGGTTAACCTTGACTATTGAAAAATCAACAATCACTTCCCCTGTTATTCTCTGCATGAGATCTCGCTGGCTCATGGGTAGTTCATACCTCTTATACCTTCAAGTGTGTGCAGACGCTCTCCCTCTCACAATTATGGTTTACTCTCCACTCCCATTCGAGTATCATTCTGCATTTCTCCAATGAAGTCCAGGACAGTGTGCTCCCATTCCCTCTTACCATCATGTGGTGGAGATCTAGAGCCCCCTGCACTTTCCCATCTCGTGTCTCTGAGGAATTGAGGGAGAAATTTTGTTCTCTGCGAATGGATGTTAGGCGCACAAAGAAAGAACAGAGACTTGACTCAAGGATTTTCAAAGGGAAAATCTGGGGTTACGGGATAATATATCCAATTTGCAAGTTCAATTGCATCAGAAAGAACTCATGCATAATCAAGAGCTCGCAATTTGATGCAGGCACAAGCCACATCCGACACCCGCTCACAGGATCGCTCTAATCCCCTCTTCGAGCTGAATTACCTCTTTCGATTTCTTCATGGAATCTCTGCTTAAAACCTGATCCACAGGTCCTTCGTTTACCCGCACGGCCTTCTGCACATGACTGCACTCTTTCCCTGATCTTAATTTCAGGTTTCGGGGTTTCGCATTCCCCGACATCAAGAGTTCTTGTACTCTCAATTCCCCGATCTCCAATGAACTCTCTTCCGGCCTTAGCCCCTCCTGGCTATGCCTTGGTCCTCGTGACCACTTTCCATAAGACCGCAACCTTATATCCTCCTATCGGGGTTTTGGACTTTCCAATGTCCAAATACAATCATCCTCGGGATCCACGATCCCTCGAATCCCGATGCGCTCTTCACGTGTTATCCCTCTTGGCTAGACTCTGGCCCATATGACCGTTATCCCTGTGACCTCAGTCTTATCCCTCGTCGGGGTTTCGAGCTTTTCAATGCCACAATGCATTGGCTCACGGGATTCTCGATCCTTCGAACCCCGATTCTCCACTGTGCTGACAGTTGGCCCCCACACAACGAAGCTTTCCACTTCTCTGATATGATGACAGTTGGCTCCCACAATGGCTCTATACTCCTTTCGGGGTTTCGGACTTCACGATTCCGAAATGCCGAAACACCTTGTGCACGGGATCCCTGATCATGCTCGCGCCCTTGACCTTTCAACGGTCCTTTACCCCATCGGCAGTTCGGACTTCGCAAAACCGAAATGCACGAACTCTTTGCTCCTGGGATTTCCGATATCCCGATTCTCGATACGCCAATAGATGACTTCTCCTTTCGGAACTTCTCTGGAAGCTTCGATCACTGCCACGTGTCCTCCTATGATGGATGGTCCTGATTTCTCCTCGCGATTTAGCGACTCCAAGTGTCCTGGGTGCCTTTTCTCCAGGACTCGCGAAACGCCGATCTCCGATGCGCCAAAGTACCAATGGACGGTCGATCTCTGCCACGCGTCTCCACAAACGGACAACTCAGATTCAATCTCGGGATTTTGAGACCTGAAGTGTCCCGACTTTCTCGACCTCAGGAACTCTGATTTCTTGAGTGTCGATGTTCCGATGTCTAGTGCCTAGATCTCCAGAATGGACGATCGCGTGACACGGGTCCTCTCTCAGATGGATGACTATGATTCCTTCGATGTTTCGGGACTTGAGATGAACCGACTTTCTCGACCTCAGGACCTCCGATATCCCGAGTGTCGATATCCCGATAATCCAACTCTTCAGGGACTTTCACCTTGGCTTTTCTCGATGGTTTAACCACCGTGTAACTCATGACAGATCTGACGGTTGTCGGGTTCTTCACTCTAGATCTGACGGCTCAAATCACCTCTTTCTTCTGTGCACCCTCCAGAGACTAAACTCCGATCATCTTCTCCCGATCCAACGGCTGACAGGATTCTGTGTGAACATCCGACGGTCCACAATCTCCTCTTCTGTGCGCTTCTTCGGACGCCTTCCTGGACGTGAAAACCAATGGTCCAGATCTTCTTCTCCAGCCGATCTGACGGCGACTGTGTTCCCTTATGAGCTTGCATACTTACCTCCCAGACTTGGGAGAGTTTCAAAATCCAAAGGCCTCAACCTTTGTCTTCTTCTCCGCGAACTCCTCACCTAAGTTCTCGCTGCGCGTATGGAACGTTGTTCCTCCTGAGCTTTGCTTCGACTCCTTGAAGGATTCTTCAACTCCTGCCCTCTACAAAGTCTTTACGCACACACAGTGTTGTCTCTTCTGAGCTTCTTAACACTCAGACCCCTAAGGGATTTTGTCTTTCTCCCTTCTCCCTCAGATGGAGAATGTTTAGATGCCCTCCTGGCTATCCTTCAACTCAAGCAATCCCTTGTTGAGCCTTTCAGGGTGTTCAACAACCCTGTGAAGATCCCTCAGTGAACTCTTCCTTCAAAATACAGAATTCAAAGAGTTCTCTTCTCTTATGTGCCTATCTACACACCTACTCAATGCCACCTGGCAGAGTATCTTCTCCCAGAACGTTCAGTAGTTTTGTCCTCCTGTGCACATGTTCACTTGCTCGATGCCTGTTAGGACCATATATTGTACCCTTTTTGCCCATACTTTTTGCTATTATTTTACCCTTCATCACCTGCATTTTGACTTATACTATCATTCCACTTGATCATTCCAAGGTACATAACGTCCTTTCTCATTACTACACGTTT
>ML788853.1:266702-285486 GCA_009831015.1 Picea engelmannii
GGTCTTGTTCTCTGATTGCAAGATAGTTGTTCTCACCCATTGCAATGTTATTTTAAAATGTAATCCAGGATTCTTAATTTGAACTATAAAGAATTGCAATAGGGAGATCTCTTTCCTGTGATACAATTCAGAGCTTCAGTTCAATTCAGCAAGTTAGATAGAATGATTTCTTTACTACAACACTAAGTGCTTTTGGAATTGAGCATATATAGTGCGCAGCTATCTTTGAAACAAAAGACTTCCCTGGTTTGATAATTTATGTTTCACTTGGTTGTTTAAAATTAATTAAGCAATTATAGTGACCAACAATGCCCACCTGGCAGAGCTTCACAGAATCCTCAGTGATTCTGGTTCTCCTTGAACTCACAACAGATTTCTTTCTCAATGCACCACTATGCATATGCTCAATGCCCACTTGGCAGAGCTTCACAGAACTCACAGCAAAGTTTTGTCTGCAACTGTGTCTCTCCTACACAGCCTTGCCTCTAAGGTATTCAGCAACCTTGAGGTCTTCCCTGAGTTTTTGATTCCATCTCTTGTGCCGCAACATGTCTTTGTCTGAACCCGCAGTGTTCAGAAGTGCAACCTCTGTGCACGACTCTCAGAACCCACAGTGTTTCACCACACCCTCCTGGTGTGAAGCCTCAAAGACCTTCAACCCTGGAAATCAAGAACTCCTGCAAATGCCTAACACACATCTACAACATACATTCATATCATAAAATAGAATACTCACAGACATCCATTCAACATAGAGTCATGCAGGAAAAACTGCTCTTTGTATTAAATATGACAATTGCCTATATTTACAAGGTGTTCCTGAGCTCAGCCTATAACAAGGTCTCGGCTCTTCTCTTCTGCTCTCTATTCGCAGATTTCTCTCTTCTACTACTTACAAAATGAGATATGAAAATCTCTTTTACCTGAGGGGACTCTTCGAGCGCTTCCCTCCAATCTACCTACCCTATTCAATTGCATTGAATGGGCTGTCTAGTCCAGAATCGGATCTAGATCTCAGCCATTACACACATTAAAGGTCGATCTTATCTACATCCTGCACAAAGGCACGGCTTCTCAGCTCAACATCTTAAACGTTAAAGTTATATTGAATTCAGATTTAAATGAGGTTGCGCCTCTCTCTTAGCATGCGATTTGAATTCACTGGCTGGCTGGCTGGCTGACGTGGAGAGATGCTCCTACATCATACTCCTCAACTGCAAAATTCATGAGCTCCTACTCAAGAGCTTCCCCTCTCAGCTGTTGGAAATCCTCCTGGATCCCAAACAAATATCTAGAGTTATCCATCTGCTCCATCCTGCTGCTGCTTCTGCGTTGTTGTTGTTGTTGCTACTTCCTTCTTCCTGTTTAGCCTCTCCTCGCTGGTAGTCTCTATTGACCTCAACATCAGCCTTCTGATCTCTTCTATCACTTCGTCCAACTGCTCCAGTGGATGGCTCTGTTCATGCAGTCTCCTCAGTTGCAAAATTTTCCTGCAATTGGGTAGATCATCATGATCTCCCATGCTTTCTTCCTCATCTTCCAACTTTACCTGTTGGATGTGCACGCTCTGCACCTTCACCCTTCTCTCCAGGGCTTCAACCTGTTTCCACAGATCAGAAAAACAAATGTTGTCTGCCTCTTCTTCTTCTTCTTCTTCTGCAAACTCCCCTGTTGCGGTCTTTTCATCTTCCTGGCTGAAAATATTGAGCCATTCTTCAGAATGCTCATCATTTTCTTCTGCTTCTTCTGTTGTCAGCTCCAATGCTACAGCTTCTTGGCCGAAAGTAATGAGCCATTCCTCAGAATGCTCATCATCCTTTTCTGCTTGGGAAGCTTCCAAAACCTGCTCCAATTCTTCTTCTTTACTAACAGTCACAGCTGATTGTTCTGTTGCTGCACCATCTGCAACACAGACTTCTGCCTCCTCCTGGGCAAATGGTAGGAATACTCCAATTCCCCCAATCATCAGAAGATTTCTCATATCTTCCTTCTCTATCAGTTGCACATGCTGATCTAAATCCACCTCTGAATTTATGAGACCCTCAGACAGTCTCATCTGCTCGGTCAGCTCCTCTGGCTAATTCCAACTCACCTACTCATCCCTGCCCACCTGGCAATATGGGATGCTTTCGCTGCTCTCCTGGCAGACTATGGAATCAACTAATTCCATCTTTGTTTCCTTGCCCACCCGACAAACTGGAAACCTTTTGCTGCCCTCCTGGCAGCCTTCGAGATCCCGTAGTGACCTCGATCCATTGCCCTCCTGGCAATGTGAAATTCCTCGACGGTCCTCATGACAGTCTCTGAGATTCCGCAGTGATCTCAACCCGTTGCCCACCTGGCAATCTAGAATTTTTTCTCTGCCCTCCTGGCAGTTCTTGAGATCCTCAGTTGATCCCAATTCATTTTCAAAATCATCGAGACCTCTCCCAGTCTCTGGTTCACAGACATAAATCATCTCTTTATCCTGTTGCATCCGCAGTTCGAGCTTGTCTATCTCTTTCATTATATCAGCGAGCTCTCTATCCATACCTTTTTTTCTCCATAGCTCTGAGTTTTTCCTTCCAGCATACCTACGGACTTCAGTAGCCATGTTGTTGTCTCTGTCTACTCTCCTAGCAAACCTCCTGTCGTCACTCCACACTAAGAGTTCTACCAGCTTCATCCTGGAGTCCTGTCGACTGTCTACTTGATTGCTACCTACCTACAAACAATCCTTACAGAGTCCTCAACAACTCTGTCTTCTTTCACCTGAAATATACAGATGAATTTCCTGCTTTGATACCACTTGATGTGTATCAGAGTGCTCTTTATCTCTTGCCTCTCTTGCCTGAAATATACAGACAAGAATCTAGCTCTGATACCACTTGATGTGTATCAGAGTGCTCTTTACCTCTTCCTGCCTCTTCCTGCCTGAAATATACAGACAAGAACAAGGCTCTGATACCACTTGACGCAGGCACGATGCCACCTCCTGCACCTGCTCACAGGATCGATCAAAAATCCCCTTCTGCTGAGTCGAAGCCTTGGATTCCCTAGGGAATCACTGTGAAAATCTGACCCACAAGTCTTTTTCTTCACCTTCTCGGCCTTTGCAAAGTCTTTACACACACACAGTGATGTCTCTCCTGAGCTTCTTAACACTCAGACCCCTAAGGGATTTTGTCTTTCTCCCTTCTCCCTCAGATGGAGAATGTTAAGATTCCCTCCTGGCTATCCTTCTGCTCAAGCAATCCCTTGCTGAGCCTTTTAGGGTGTTCAACAACCCTGTAAAGATCCCTTAGTGGACTCTCCCTTCAAAATACAGAACTCAAAGAGTTCTCTTCTCTTATGTGCCTATCTGCACACCTACTCAATGCCACCTGGCAGAGTATCTTCTCCCAGAACGTTCAACAGTTTTGTCCTCCTGTGCACCTGTGCACTTGCTCGATGCCCACCTGGCATAGCTTCACAGAATCCTCAGTGATTCTGGTTCTCCTTGAACTCACATCAGAGTTCTTTCTCAATGCACCACTGTGCATATGCTCAATGCCCACTTGGAAGAGCTTCACAGAATTCACAGCAAAGTTCTGTCTACAACTGTGTCTCTCTTACACAGCCTTGCCTCCAAGATATTCAACAACCTTGAGGTCTTCCTTGAGTTGTTGATTCCATCTCTTGTTCCGCAACACATCTTTGTCTGAACCCGCAGTGTTCAGAAGTGCAACCTCTGTGCATGGCTCTCAGAACCCGCAACGTTCCGCCACACCCTCCTGGTGTGAAGCCTCAAAGACCTTCAACCCTGAAAATCAAGAACTCCTGCAAATGCCTAACATACATCTACAGCATACATTCATATCATAAAATAGAACACTCACAGACATCCATTCAACACAGAGTCATGCAGGAAAAACTGCTCTTTGTATTAAATATGGCAATTGCCTGTATTTACAAGGTGTTCCTAAGCTCGGCCTGTAACAAGGTCTTGGCTCTTCTCTTCTACTCTCTATTCGCAGATTTCTCTCTTCTACTAATAACAAAATGAGATATGAAAATCTCTTTTACCTGAAGGGGCTCTTCGAGCGCTTCCCTCCAATCTACCTACCCTATTCAATTGCATTGAATGGGTTGTCTAGTCCAGAATCGGATCTAAAACTCAGCCATTACACACATTAAAGGCCGATCTTATCTACAGCCTGCACAAAGGCACGACTTCCCAGCTCAACAGCTTAAACATTAAAGTTACATTGAATTCAGATTTAAATGAGGTTGCGCCTCTCTCTTAGCGTGCGATTTGAATTCGCTGGCGTGGCTGGCTGAGGTGGAGAGATGCTCCTGCGTCACAATTGCTCTCCGCGGGATCAACAGGAACACTAGGCATATTGGAGAAATGGCTCAACAAATGGGAAATCCTTTAAACCTTCCCCAACATCTAGCGAACTCCAACAATTCAACTAGCTCAAGACTTCCCTCAACATTCCACTTAGCAGCAAGCAACGAGCACCCTCTGGTACCTCCTGCTTCTCCGATGGCCCCAGCCGGGTCCAACCCAAGAGATGGAAATCAACAACCAGAAGCTAATCCAACAATAAATCCAATAAATTTCCGGAAGGACCCGACAACTTTTCATAACTTCTAGACAGGTTTTTTGATGAAATGTAATTTTTTGTTAATTTTGTTTACATATGTAGCCATTTTTACATGGAAACTCAGGAGCTCATATTGGATCGGTTTCACCAATGCAATTAGATTGCAACAGCAAGATAGTTTTCTAGGAGAAGAACAAAGAATTCAATACTTTGCTTTTTGTAAACTGTTAAAGCACAAATCTCTTTTTTAATATAAATTCCCAACCGTTTATGTTAAAAAAAAATATTTGTGCCAACACATTCTTCTCTCTGCTATATTTCCAACATGTTATCCTAGGTCTGATTTCATCTTCTAGTTCTTGAATTACAATTGTTTGAAGTTTCACATTTTATTCCCCTTCAAGTGGCCCTCTTTATTTTATTTTTCAAAGCCTTTTTGTCATTGGTATGGCTTGAATTCCTCTCCCAATGCGTTCTAGTGCTTTAGAGATTTCCAACAAGCTATCCTGGGCCTGATTTGGTCTCCTAGAGTTCAATATATGGCCACCTAAAATTGACGCTCAACAACCCTAGATATGCTTGTGGGGGGACTCAGGATTGTTGATCTTCAACCCTAAAATAATTTTAAAAGAGATATTTCCGAAAGGTTAAGTCCCGATCCTGAAAAATATTTAAATAATCAAAGCTTCATGAGGAGTTTGGGTTTCGGAAATATATGGGAGGCATGTCCCATGGTAAATCCCGAGAGGTAAGTCCGATGGGTGCAAACTAACATGGGTTGAAAAGCCGATGAGGTGAGATAAGATTGTAATATGTAATGTTATTCTAAAGGTGTTCGGGGAGGAGGGAATTCCACGAAAGAGGGGAGCTTGTCCTAACAGTAAATCCATGGGATTTAACAAAATAGTTAAGTAGGATGGAAGGTGAAGCTTAAATAAATTTTAAAATTAAATTAAATAAAAATAATAAGAAATAGACAAAATAAATAAAATACAACATAATAGGAAAAAATATTCATAGAGTACAATTCGGACTTTGGGGAAAATGGAAAAAATAGAAATAAAATTTAAATGAAAAAGAAAAATGAACAAAATAAGAAATAAAGAAAAAACATGTGTTTGTGAATTCAAATGTATTCAATTTCAAGGAGATATGAAAAAAACAATAATAATATACATAGGAAACATATATTAAGGATTTAGGGCTAAATGCACAATGTAAAAAGTAACTTCCTAATTAAAAATAATTTTTTCACGTAATAGTAATTTATCCATGTAAAATAAATTGGATTTTCTAATGTAATTCAAAAGTAAAAGGTAGGTTTGGGAAATCCATGGGTAATTTAGGAAAAACAATAGGAAATCAAAACTATGGGAAAATTAGAAATAAAAATAAATAAATAAGTAAAAATAAATATACAAAGTTTAACAATAGAATAAATAAACTATACAAATTATATACTTTCCCAAGACCGAGTCCTATATCGTAAATGTGAATATGTTTTATAGGCTAGTGAGCTAGGTTATAATTAGCCAGAGGGCTTATGTGATGATTAGGCCGAAGAGCCTAGATGTTAAAGGTCAGTGAGCCTATTTTTGTATATGTAAACACTCATATCATTAATATGATATATCGGTGTGTGTAAACCAACCACAATAAAAGAGTATGTGGGACTAAACTCCACTAGGAAGAGAAAGGAAGAGCTAAGAGCCTAGGAAATGGGCTGAGCTAGAAGGATTGTCTCCAAGGGAATATTATAATATTATTCTTAAAGACTATGGTGAGGATAATTATTTTATCCTGAGTTCTTATTGGAAAGAGAATGAATCCCAAGTGGAGAGAAATGAGCTCCTTGAGAGCCATTGGTCATCAAGGGCACATGCAAATAAAGGTGGGGGAAATTAGATCATTTCCCACTCGCAGAGTCATTCACGCAGTGAGTCTATTGTTCCATTCACGCCAACAACCTTACCTCTTAGAACCTTTGCGCACTCTTGAGCTACCCGTACCTTTCTAATTATTAGCAGTAAATCATATACCTCCTGGGATTCACAACACACCTATACCTACCTGAGCCAGTGTTGTATCTTTATGTTATGAGCAAAATCTATTCCATGCCCTAATTTTTTTTGTTGTCATCACCTATGCCTTAGTTGAAAGTTGTTGTTTTCTTTACCATTACCTGTAACTGGTTGACTTAAGCACTGAACTGAAGAAATCAGTTGTTAGGTCCGTGGGATTGAAGAGGCGGGTTGTCAGGCCCGTGAGAAACTCTCTCCAAGTGAGAGAATTGTTGGGAAAGTGATTTCCTGAGGGAGCCCAACTACATCTACAATTCTCTGAGACTTCCCAGATTGTTGTTGAAGCCTTGGAAGAGAAGTGGGGCAGCCGAAGGACTGTTGAGCAGAGAAGGGGCACACTTCCTAGGGTGGGACAGGCATGTGGGGAATGAGAGATGGTAGGTTGGTAGTTTGAGTTGGCTCCTGGGATGAAATCATTCATGTTGTCTGTGTTGTCTCAGCCTAGCTAGGAATCCCTTTACACAGGTGGAGTTTAATCTCAACTCGGGGGTGACCTACTGCTGAGATTTATGAGCAGCGTAGTCTAAGGCTGGGAGGATCGTGGAAGGTTTGCATGCAGTTGGTGGTCTTTTATAAAAGATAAGTATCAATTGTGTGTTTATTTGCATGTTGAGTATTTATACATGTCTTTGTATTTATGGGTATTTCGTGTGTATGTTGTATGTATATGTTACTGTTATTTCCGCATGAAATTGTGTATTAGCGGGATGTATTTGTCTGCTTTAAGTTTTATATATATGAAGTTCTGCAAGAGTTTTTTCTGTGGCATAGCCCAGCAAGTCTAAGGTTGGGTATGTTACAATTTGGTATCAGAGCTTCAGTTTTCAACATTGAGCTTGGATGGGTCGTGTAAGTGGAAATTGAAGCAAAAGTTTTATAGAGAGTTGTTGTCGAAATGGAAAAAATTTGAGTTTTAGAGCGTCCATGAGTGCCAAGAGGGCACTGAGAGCACACCTTAACTATGTTTGAAAGCTCAGGAGGTGTAGCAGTTCTGGAAACTACAATGGTCGTAGGATATGTTCGGGAAAGGTCTGAATCCTTCATAGTCATCATATATGGAAAAAGAAGTGAGGTGGTTAACCCCTCAAGTCCTTTGGACTTCGTTGCTTCGACAAGTTTTAAGTCTTTGATAGAAAGGAAGAAAAATCCCCGAAGCTCCGAAGTCCTGGAGTGAATCTACACTATAGATCATTTGGGAGGAGGTAGGCCCTTGGATCCCCAAGTGGCTCGGTAATTCGACACTCTGGGAGATTTTGGTTGTGGTTGTGTGGAATGGAGTTTTCCCCGAAGTCCCAAAGTCTAGAACCAATATGGACCATTCACATTAGGGGACACGTGTCTGTAGATTAACAAGTGTTTGGAATTTCAATGTTCAATAGTTCAAGGGTTGGGTGGGGATAAACAACGAAAACTTTCGAAGCCCTGAAGTGTTGGAGTTCTGAAAATCCAGAGAAGCACAATTCGAAAGTTCAACATTCGGGAGATTTTTATTGCTATGTTTAGAAGTCTTCTGAAGCCTGAAGTCCCGAAGCTCCAGAAAGCTACTGTTTGGGAGTTAGCCAGTTCAGTGTTCGGATGATTTAAAGTGTTCTAGTGTGAAATCCTTTGAAGCTCGAAGTTTCGAAGTCTCGGAGCGTTGGAGTCCTGAAGCACCGGGGAGCAGATGTTCGGAAGTTTGACATTTGAGAGATTTGTTGTGTTATGTTGAGAAGTTCTCTGAAGTCCCAAAGCTCTGAAGCATCGAAGTAGTAAATCTCTGGAGAGCAAGGGTTCGAGAGTTTGCCAATTCGACATTCAAGAGTTTTGAAGTGTTCAGGTGTGAGATCCTCTGAAGCGTGGAGTCCTGAAGTCTCGGAGTGATGTGGCATGCTGATGTCACCTAGGGTGACATGGACCCACTCTATGCATGTAATGTGTCATGTTGTTTTTTGTTTTTCTCAGAACTTTTGTGCCAATTAGATCTTGACATGTGTTACCCGTAGATTGGGCCACGTTTCTTCTCTATATTTTCGACATGTAACACCCCCTGGTGCATGATTGTTGATGAGAATCTAGAAATTCGGAGATACATCATTCATGGAAATTTGAGTATGTTGTTGCAAGAACCTCTGAAGCACGAAGCTCCGGAGAGCTTCTCCAGGAGTTCGTCAGCTCGATGTTTGCGGAACGTAGCGTTGAGTGTGGTCCAAACTTCTGAATCCCAAAGCAGCGGAGCGTCAGAGTAATGAAACGCTGAAACGTTAGCCCGAGAATTCAAAAATTCGTCATCCGAATGAATTAAGGTATAATGGTATAAGGACCTCCGAAGCACGAAGCTCCAGAGAGCCTCTTCAAGAGTTCGCTAGTTCAGTGTTCGGGAGAAGTAAAGTGTGGTGCTTTGAAAACCTATGAAGCCCAAAGTTATGAAGCCCCAAAGTCCCGAAGCTCCGGATAAGCGCTTTTCAACTAAGCACATGGTCATAGCCATGGTCACATGAGATTAAGACTTGAAGAAAAAGGGCTAGTACCCGAAAATTGTTTTAAAGACAAAAAGGGGCTTAGAGAAAGAGTCTATGGGGTTCTGATTTGTACCGACCTACACCCAAAGAAGTAAAAAGGACCTATGAACATGAGGAGAGGATACAACACAGGTTCGAGAACCAATTCAACTCTGAATAAGAAGAAGAACAGTTGTACAGGGATTACCTTCCAGGGAGCACAATTTTTCAAATATTCATAACTTCCTTCTCAAGACTCATAATTGAGCATGGAAGTAGGCGTTGGAAAGATATTGAAAAGCAGAATATAACTACTCACTCAAAAAATTGACCTAGGTAGGAAATTTTTCAAGAAAATCAAAAGAAAGAATTATGATGTATTATGGAACCAGAATTGAGCATAATTTCCTAAATTTGTTAAAGCAATCAACCTAACAAAGTTATGTTGGATGCACATTTTGCAGAGTTAACAGTTGCTAGATCATATCAGGATTAATACAGAGTGCATAATCATGGAAGATACAAAGGGGGCTTACAGCCAGGAAGATGAGGTCAGAGGGATGGATGTCCATATGGGTAATGAAGGTACAAACTCGAATGGATATGGAGAAGGAAAGGAAGAAAATGTGAACTTGGTAGAGACCGTTAAAATTTTTCAAAAGGATGTCCAAAGTTATAATGTTGATAATGAAAGGCTTATGAAATCCAAGGAGCGGCAGGAGGACTTCAACATAAAGTTGATGCAGAGTTTGGACAGAATAGAAAAGAGGATGGATAAGGAGTTTGACTCAAGCAAATCGGGAAGTTACAAGACTCATCATGAGAAAGGTAGAACAATAAGTACTAGCAGACATCACCACCGCTCCCCAATGCATTCCACTAGGAGAATACATAGTAGCTCAAGTCCATCTCTTGTTAGGAAGCATAAGAAGAGGTTTGGGGTGGATGAGCTACAAGGATAACTGAACAAAATAAAACCTCCTATGTTTGAAGGTGAGCACAAGAAGGATGAAGATGTCAAGACATGGTTGATAGGCATGAGAAAGTATTTTCTATTACATAATTATTCTTCACATGTAGAAGGAAGAATTGCAAACTATCAGCTCAAGGGAAAGACATCCATGTGGTGGGACCAAATTGTGCAGGTGCAACACATTAAAGAGAAAAATGTTACTTGGAAGGAATTCAAGAAGTATTTTCAAAAGAAACACTGGACTAAGAGATATTATGGCAAGAAAATGAAGGAGTTCTTTGAACTCAAGCTTGGGAGTATGACCATCGATGAATATGAAAGAAGGTTTTTAGAGCTATTAAAGTATGCCTATTTCATCAAGGATGAGACAATTAATATTCAGAGGTATTTGACTGGACTGCCATCATTCATCAGTGACAAGATACAATATGATGATCCCAAAACTTGGAGGAGACCATAAGGCGATCTAAATGCCTATATGATCAACATAAAGGAAAGACAACTTTCCAAAAAGCTTGGGAAGACAAGAAGAAGTACAAGATGGAATAGAGGAAGAATGGGACTAAGCCACCATTCTTTAGAAATAGTCCTCAGGGACAACTGGCTTCTAGAGAGCCCAGAACAATTGAGACATGGGGGAAACAACCAAGGCAACCACCTATTCAATGTTGGGGTTGTAAGGGAGATCATAAGTACAAAGATTGTCCTCACAAAAGTTAAAAAGTGAGAGTTGTTCACAATGTACAACAAGATGAAACAGTGGAGGACATGGGCAGAAATGTACCTAGGATCTATGCAGCCCTGGACAACAAGCAAACAGAATTTCAAACACATATGATTGAAGTGGAAGGTATAATCAACAACCAAACCATTGCAATTTTAATTTATTCAGGAGCTAGTCATAGTTATATAGATCCTAAGATGGTGGAAAGATTTCATTTTCCAAGAAGAAAGCATGGAAAATCACGGTTGGTGCATCTGGCTACTGGAGCCAAAAGAAAAGTTAATGAGATGGTTAATTCATGTCCAATGGACATGAATGGACTAAGCACCAGGGTAGATATGAACATCTTTCCTTTAGGTTCCTATGAATGTCTAATTGGTATGGATTGGTTGGACCAACACCATGATATTCTAGACTATTATAATAAATCATTTATTTGTTGGGACGAAGAAGGGAACCTAAGGATAATTCAGGGAATTCCCAGGGCCATAATAGTCAGAGAAATTTCAGCATTGTATCTAAAGAAATGCTACATAAAAGGATGTCAAATATTTGCAGCTCATATGGAGGAAACACCTAATGATAAGGTGTCAAATATTGAATATTATGCATTTCTAAAGGAGTTTGAGGATGTATTTAATGAAATACCAGGATTACCCCTAAAAGAGATATTGATTTCTCTATAAATATGATGCCTGGAGAAACTCCAGTATCCAAGACCCCTTACAAGATGAGTACCCCATATTTAAAGGAGTTGCAAATGCAACTTCAAGAGCTTTTGAAGAAGGGGTATATATGCCCAAGTGTGTCACCTTGGGGTGCTCCAGTATTATTTGTGAAGAAGAAGGATGGAACATTGAGACTTTGTATTGACTTCAAGCAGTTGAAAAAAGTAATTGTAAAGAATAAGTATCCTTTGTCAAGGATCAATGAACTCTTTGATCAGTTGAAGAATGCAAAAATATTCTCCAAGATTGATCTTAGGTTAGGTTATCATCAGGTAAAAATTAAAGAAGAAGACTTCAGGAAGACTACTTTCAGAACAAGATATGGTCATTACGAGTTCATAGTGGTGCCATTTGGGTTATCAAATCCACTAGTTGTCTTTATGTGTTTAATGAATGGTATTTTCAGAGAATACTTAGATAAGTTTGTCATTGTCTTATTGGATGACATTATTATATATTCAAAGTCGGAAGAAGCGCATGAGCAACACTTGAAGATGGTATTACAAGTATAAAGGAAGCATCAGTTGTATGTCAAATTGATCAAGTGCTCATTTTATCGGAACCAAATTCATTATTTGGGACATATCATATCTAAGGAAGGGATAGCAGTGGATCCTGAAAAGATTGAGGCCATTAGAGGATGGTCAAAACCAAAGAATGTGACAGAAGTCAAATCCTTCATGGGCCTTGCAGGTTACTACAAAATATTTATAGCAGTATTCTCAAAGATTGCACACCCGATCACTTCCTTGCAAAAGAAGGGAGTGAAGTTTCAGTGGACATTGGAGTGTGAAAAGAGTTTCCAACACTTGAAGAAATTATTAACAAGTGCTCAAATCCTAAGGATTTTTTATCCAAATGAAGACTTCATTGTATGCACTGATGCATGTAAAGAAGGACTTGGTGGAGTCCTCAATCAAAATGGGTATGTTGTATGTTATGAATCAAGAAAGTTGAAGGAGCATGAAAGACATTATGCCACTCATGATCTGGAGTTGGCAACCATAGTGCATGTCTTGAAGAAGTGGAGACACTACCTCACGAGAAAAAGATTCGAACTGAGAACATACCATAATGGTCTGAAGTATTTATTTGATCAGCCAACTCTAAATGCTAGACAAAGTAGGTGGTTGGAGTTCCTCAATGAATATGACTTTGATATAAAGCATATCAAAGGGAAAGAGAAAAAGGTGGATGATGCACTCAACAAAAGAGTGCATGAGTTGCATGCTACAACCATCAGCATGTACCAATCGGATTTGATGAACAAAATCTTGGAGGTTGCAAAATCATATTTGTAATACATGGAATTAATGGAAAAATTACAGTAAGGTATTTTGCAGCAGAAAATCGAGGACTACAAGTTGGGAAATGATGAAATTCTCATGTACACAGGAAGAATTTATGTACCAAATTCCCAAGAATTGAAAAATATGATATTGAGGGAAATGCATAAAGCAACTTATGTTGGACACCCAGGGTATCATAAAGTTATTGCAGCTATCAAGCACCAATATTATTGGCCAGGAATGAAGAAAGAAGTTATTGAGTACATTGCCAAATGTTTGGAGTGTCAAAAGGTCAAGGCTGAGCATAGACACCCGGTTGGGTTGTTGCATCCATTACCCATCCCTGAGTGGAAATGGGAAGTCACAACAATAGATTTCATCACCAAGCTTCCCAGAACAAATAAGCAACATGATTCTATCATGGTAGTGGTGGACAAGCTTACTAACGTTGCCCATTTCATTCTAGTGAAGCTCACTCACAAGGAAACTAATGTTGTTGATGTTTATATGAGGGAAATTGATCGATTTCATGGTATACCCAAGACAATTGTGTCTGATAGAGATCTAAATTTTACATCAAATTTCTAGAAAGGATTGTTTAAAGGATTTGGAACAAATTTGAATTTTAGCACAACTTATCATCCAAAATCTGATGGGAAGACAAAGAGGGTGAATCAAGTGATTGAGGATATGTTGAGGATGTATGTGATGGATAAACCATCAAAATTGGAAGACTACCTACACTTGGTAGAGTTTGATTATAAAAATGGGTACCAAGTATCTCTAAAGGTGAACCCATTTGAGGCACTGTATGGCAAAAGGTGCAACAGGCCTGTAAGTTGGGAAAACCAACATATAGAACCATGGTTGGACCAGAGTTACTCAGGGAAATGGAAGAGAAGATGTCGAAAATAAAGCATAATTTAAAGGTTTCTTAAGACAAACATAAAATATATGTTGATAAGGGAAAAATTCACAGGGAATTTAAAGTGGGTGAGCATGTATTCTTGAAAGTGAAGGCCAACAAAAGTTCCCTGGAGTTGGGAAATTGTTCAAAGTTGGCAACTCACTATTGTGGGTCGTTTGAAATCCTAGAGAGGATTGAGCCTATGTCATACATGCTTGCATTACCTGCATCAATGTCTATTCATAATGTATTCCATGTATCATTGCTCAAAAAGTGTATATCTTATGTTAATCGTGTTATTGATTGGAATGTGAATCAGGTGGAGCAATAAGGCGCATCTGGTGTGCATACTGGACCAGAAGATCAAGAAGATTTGGAATTGGTCCATAAAGCTAGTAAAGGTCCAATGGACCCAGTACAGTCTTGAGGATGCAACTTGGGAGCACGATGATGTTATGCGAGTAGAATACCCACATCTTTTTGAATATTTTTGAAATTTTTGGTGGTAAAAGTGTATACATATTGCATTGAGGACAATGCATAAATAAGGGGAAGGGGATGTAACACCCCTAAGACCAAGCCCCAGATTGTAAATGTGAATATGTTTTATAGGTTGGTGAGCCATGTTTAATAAGCCAAAGGGATTATGTGATGATTAGGATGGAGAGCCTAGATGCTAAAGGTCAGTGAGCCTATGTTTGTATATGTAAACACTCATATCATTAATATAATACATCATTGTGTGTAGACTAATCACAATAAAAGAGTATGGGGGACTAAACTCCCACTAGGAAGGGAAAGGGAGGGCTAAGAGCCTAGGAAAGGGGCTAAGCTAGAGGGCTTATCTCCAAGGGAGTATTATAATATTATTCCTAAAGATTATGGTGAGGATAATTATTTTATCCTAAGTTATTATGGGAAAGAGAATGAATCCCAAGTAAAGAGAAACGAGCTCCTTAAGAACCATGTATTATCAAGGGCACATGCAAATAAAGGTGGGGTAAATTAGTCCATTTCCCACTCATGGATCCATTCACGTACTGAGCCATTCGTTCTATTCACGAAAAAAACCGTAACTCTTGAACCTTCGCGCACTCTTGAGATACCCATATCTTTCTTGTTATCAACAATAAATCATATCCCTCCTGGGATGCACAGCGCACATGTACCTACCTGAGCCAATGTTATACCTTTTGTTATGAGCAACATCTGTTCCATGCCATGAATGTTGTTGCTACTATCACTTGTGCCTTAGTTGAAGGATGTTGTTGTCTTCACCATTACCTGTAACTGGTTGACTTACGCACTGAACTGAAGAGATGGGTTGTCAGGCCCGTGGGATTGAAGAGGCGGGTTGTTAGGCCCATGGGAAACTCTCTCCAGGTGAGAGAATTGCTAGGAAAGTGATTTCTTGAGGGATCCCAACTAAAGCTACAATGCTCTGAGATTTCCTGTCCGACTTGTTGTTGAAGCCCTGGAAGCTAAGTGGGGAAACCAAAGGACTGTTGAGTAGAGAAGGGGTACACTTTCTGGGGTCGGATAGACATGTAGGGAATGAGAGACGGTAGGCTGGTAGTTTGAGTTGGCTCCTAGGATGAAATCCTTCTTGTTGTCTGTGTTGTCTCAACCTAGTTAGGAATCCCTTTACCCAGGTGGAGTTAGTCCCAGCTCGGGGGTGACCCACTATTGAGAGTTCTGAGTGGCGTGGTCTAAGGATGGGAGGATCTTGGAAGGTCTGCACGTAGTTGGTGGTATTATATAAAATATAAGTATCAATTGTGTGTTCATTTGCGTTCTGAGTATTTATACATGTCTTTGTATTTATGGGTATTTTCTGTGTATGATGTATGTATATGTTATTGCTATTTCCGCATGAATCTGTGTATTAGAAGAATGTATTTGTCTGCTTTAAGTTTTTTATATATGAAGTTATGTAAGAGTTTATGTGTTGCATAGCCCAGTAGGTCTAAGGATGGGTATGTTACATATACCAACAGGGTTCCACACTAGTCAGGGTTCTGCATATATGGACCAAAAATAAAAACAAGGTATATCATGTAGATTTCGAATAATCGGGTATCGATTTAGGTAGGTATGTTGATCCAGGTGGATATTGGTGGCCACCCACCTATTCCAACTAGATCAAAACAGTCTTTTGACAATTTACTATTTTTACCAGTTTTTCGGTTCCTAAACTTCCGGGGCCATTTTAAGGGCCTAAAATGAAGTTTTTTCATGATCGGGCACCTGAAATATAGTCGAAGGCTCTCATTGAGCCCCCAAAATGAATATCTTCATCGATAGCTTTCCAACGAGCTATCATGCGCCCCAAATAGAGATCGTATGCCAAAGTTGCACCCTCGCGAAGCTGATACACCAAACTACCCAAAACGAGGTCCACAAAAATGTTGGTTTTTCATCTTCTGGGGTTAGGGTTTTGGATTTTTTTTAATGTTAAAAAGGCCTTTGGAGCCTCATTGTAACAATCATTTTCTTGCGAATGTGAGTAGCCGTCATATCTCTTCTCAGAGAGAAGCTGTCACCATTCAAGCGAGTCTTTCACTATGTAATTCTACAGTTTTGTACAATTCACTCATTAATAGAAGTTATATATTACTGTATATATGTGCCTCTTGTTATATATCCGATATATCTCTGTTATATTATTGGATCTCTTGAAATACCTCTATATATTTTTGTGTTATATCTTCGCTTTCGTTTCGTGCCGAAAATAATCTGGATCATATGTCATATGGAGATCTAGACTATGCAAAATTGGATAAAACGAATGGTGAATAGGTAGTGGGAAAAGAGATGATGTGCCACATGACATATTAAGGTCACATGAGGTGACGATAAAAAGGATTTTGATGCTAGCCAATCAATGGGATATGTCGATCCAATCAAGAGGAGAATCGTGGAGGGAAGACCTGATAAGCTTGAAAGAAGAGGGAATTATATAGGATCAGGGAACAGGTGCCCCGCGTCAAGCTGCAATGCATGGACCTAGAGGTGACAAGTGGAAAGAAAGCATTGGGTGACAATATGAAACAATTTCACATTCGAGAGGCTTGATAGGCCTTCGGGCCTGGGCTTTCAAAAAGAGGGGAGGCCATATGATATCTTGATAGAGATCATTATGAAGAAGCTCATGCCTTTCGGACCTCGAAAATATCACAAGGGACTTCACTTGGACATCCTTATGAGACAAACCCAATGAGGGGAGCCCGATAGGATTTTTGTCTTAGGGCTTCAGACAAGTCTTGAAATGATGCACACTCAACACTTTGAAAGGGGATTGCCGATAAAGGTAAATCCGATAAGCTTGTGGGATAAGATTACAGGAAAGGAAATTTGACTGGCTTGCCAGATTCTTAGTTTCGAGAACTAACATGAGTAAGGTAGACAGTCCGACTTCTTGATGATGAGAGTCTGAGTGGGTAGATCTGATAGCCTTGCGGGCTTCAGATCTCAGGGAGAATTGTAATCAAAGGTGAATCTACTTCCCAATGAGGGCTGAGAGCTCGGTAAGGATCAAGGTTCCAACCACGAATTAAGGTTCTAACCATATGGTAAAATATAATAAGATTTAGGCCTTGGAATAAGAAATAGAAAATAAGAAATTTGGCAATGGTGATAACAACAAATCCAGCTAAGCTTTTGGTAAGACAAGGATTAATTTTGAATGTTGAATGTTGACTTCAATAGATAGACAAGATCTACATAGAGAGAAGTCTAGCCCATAAGAAGAATATCAAGGGATTCCCCACATGCATTTCAAGGCTGAAGCGGTCATGTGAAGGCAGTGATTCTACGACCTTGCTCCTACAACCATAGAAAGAATAATATCAGTTATGCGAGGAAAAAGATACTTGCCAGTATATCATAAACATTACATTTTTTTCCTTTTCTTTCAACAAACTTATGGATGAGTGTTGAGTTTGTTTGCATAATGAAGAAATAAAGAGGAGAAGTTTCTCAAAGACAATCATCCATGATCTCCATTGTTATAAATAATGTCCTGAAAGCTGCGTGTAACAAGTCTCAAACTCGAAGAAAAGATTAGTGGCCTTGTGATTCTAGTTAAGAGTTTGAAACTGGTGAATATGATTAACATGAAGACATTAGGCACAACATGCAAGCAAGAGGATGAAAAATGCATATATGTTCTTCATTTTAATGATCCATTCAAAAAATCCTCAAAATAAAACCTAATCAAGACATAAAATAGAACATCAAATTCAATAGTCATATAGAATCATCAAATACTTTGAAATTTGCAAAAGGTCCCAAAGTGTCAATTTCATCATACAAGTGTCAACGAGGCATCATAAGTCAAAAAACATTATGAAGACATTTAAACGTATAAGATCAAAATGATTAAAAAACCTCCTCAAAGACAATCATCAATAAATATCCAAACCCCCAATTCTCTCAAGGTAGGTAAAGAATAATCATTAGGCTCATAGTAGTAGAGGATTTTTCATTATAGTTAAAATTTTAGGAGGGGGTCCCTTTCCTTTCACTTATAAAAGCAAAAGGAAAGGGGGGTTGTTGTAGCCACAACACAACTATCCCCCCAAGCTAAGCCAACCTCCTATATATTGTTCCTTTGCAAGGGAAGAGGGATTCTTTGGTTATGAATGAAGAATAATGTTGCCTAGACTTCATTGAGGAGCATAGAGATGAACTAGAGAGCATGCAACCTACTTGTTGATGCATAATAAAGAGCCTAGCTGAAGCCAATTGACTGTTGGTTTTCCCATTTGGGTTTTTGGGGTAAATTCTGATTTTTCTATGTGTATATTTATTGGTTGCTATGTTTTTTTCTCTATATAGAGAAATGAAAAGGAGCTAGATTGTATTTTAATGGCTGCCTATGTTGTCTAACAATAAGAAATCTTTGCCGACTATTGTTTTGTAGTTTTTCTCCATAGATAGAGCTCCCATGAGTAAGTAAACCCATCCAACAACTCTTTAATCACTTATGTACATCCATTTTGGAGATGAGAGATCAATGGTTTTCATTCCAGAGCT
>ML788853.1:300068-319812 GCA_009831015.1 Picea engelmannii
GAATGCCTGCACGTGGGAAAAATGAGCGTTTTCTCGAATCTTCTAGAAGGATAAACTTCTATGGTGAGGTGGCATCCGAATGGTTTGGATCTTACTCACTTTCATGATTTAGTGGGATCATCCTAACCTCCTCACCTTATCCTTTTCAACTTATAAAATGAGAGGAGTTCTCATGGAGAAAGTTAGCTTGGGTTAGCTTTGTTGGTTCATGAGCTTATTCTTGATTGGCTTGGAATTATCAGCTTGGTTGGAGTGACTTTGAGATTTACTTTGTCAAGATAGATTGTGAATATCATCAGATCTATGCTCTCATAATTCTTGGAGTCAAAGTGTGTGGGGAACGAAGGATAGTTGGAAGGGACCTTACGACATCAAGTCAATGGTTGTAATCTCTCTTTCACATTTAATATGATACAGTAATATGATTCTTTCCCATAAAGCTAGTTCCATTTTATTGTATAACTCCTTGATCATATACATAGATTCACTATTGAATAAATTATGCTTTCTTTTCTCCACTTGGTTTGTATTGTTTTGGTCTTGACTGTACGAGAGCATTGGAGTGAAGCGGGAGCAACAAAGACCAAAGGAAGCGTTAATAAGGTATGTTCCTTGTTCTTGCCTCTTATTTAATTCAATGGTTAGAATCTAGGGAAAGAATCATATTCTATCTTGCTTTGTTCTAGATCCAGGTGGATCTAGGGAGATCGGTTTGTGTCTGCACTTACGGATTTATCCAATAACACCTGCACATTTTCACAATGTCTCCCACATTTCATGGAACCTCCTTTGACAATCATGATTTGAAAATTATTGATGACACAGATGCAACAATTGACTTCTTGGGCAATGCAACGATGGATAAAATTATGGGTGCTACCACTTTCTGCAAGGATGATGACTTTCCTATTTTTAATGTAACCAATTAATTTGAGGGTCCGGGGAGTAGAGAATCCAATGAGGGAATTAAGTTAAATCACCGGTTCAACTTTTGGTGGATCAAAGAGCGGTGGTAGCTCATCCACATGTGAAACAACAACCTCTTATGAAGAAAAATTCTCAGTCATGGCCATAAAAAGCTTATGCTCCTTACATTTGTGCCCTGGAAAATATTTGTCATCACAATTATAACAAAGACCCTTGAGTTGACGTTCAACCATTTCGACCCTTGTTAATTTCTAGATCTTGAGGGGAGTTGCAGGAGGTACAAAATTGGTGGGTTTACAGTGAGGAGGAAATGATGGGTTGCGTATCTAGGAGGAGACAATATGTTGTGCTTCCTTGGCTTGTTGAGTAGCTTCCAACCAAGTCCGGGGGTGTGCCATGAGAACATGGTCACATATTTAATCTTTTAGGCCACTGATAAAGCATTCCCTAAAGAAAGCATTTGACATTCCCTCCATTTTGAAAGCCAAGTGCTCAAATGTTGCGATAAAGTCTTCCACTGCCCCACTTTTATTCAACTTGGTCAAACAACCTAAATGGTGGGTGTCAGAGTCAAAGTGTTCATAAATCTCTCCAATAAACTGTGTCCAAGCAACATACCCTTGGTGTGCCTTTTGACACCATTGCCACCATTTCCAACATTTTGGATCCATATATAGGATACCATAACAAAGCTTGGATAAATCATCAGTGTAGAAAATCTCACTGAATGGTCTTCCCAAGTCATGGAAATCATTTGTCAAGGGATTCATCACTCGGGAAAATCTCCCAGATTGGCAGAGACTTTGGGATGACTGCATCCAGGAAGAGACTCGGGAGGAGTCTAAGAGCAACAAGCAGGACGGTAGTGAAGAGAACTTGGCTCTTGTCAGTAAGACAAGGAAGGTCAAAGGAAAGAATTCTAGCAAGAAAGGTAACATTGACGGAGGTTCAACACAACCAAGGAAGAAGAAGGACTTGAGTAAATTTAAGCATTTCTCATGTCATAATAATGGATATTATGCATCTCAGTTTTCGGAGAATAATAAGAAGGGTAATGGAACGATATTGACAATAACATCAACAGAGACACAACTTGATGAGTTTGCAACAAAGTTTGAGAAGGACTACTCACTAGTTTCTTGCCTTTCTACCAGTACATCTGCGAGGAGTGCTTGGTTCTTGGACAATGGTGCATCTTGTCATATGATAGAGGCATGGGAGCTATTTAGTAGTTTGATGGAGAGTGACTCAGATGTTCATGTGGAGCTTGGTGATGATGCTAAGTATGTAGTGAAGGGATAGGGAACAATTACGTTCTAGCTTGAGTCAGGGGGTTTGTTGGATGCCTAGGATGTGCTTTATGTACCAGGTTTGAAGAAGAATTTTCTTTTAGTCTCAACTATGTAGGACAAGGGATTTTTCGTTACTTTTCAGAGAGGGAAAGTATTCATACATCCAAATAAATCTATCCCAGACAATGTAATGGTTGTTGGGGTTAGAGAAGGCACTTTATATAGGTTGAAAGGAAAACTTATTCAGGATTTGGTACACAACAATGACAACCTATGTGAGTTGTGGAATAGGAGGTTGGGACACCTACACTACATGGAATTTCTGATTTCGAGGGGGATTGTTATAAGTCTTCCAAAGTTCAGAGTTGAGCAGAAGGGAGTGTGAAAAGGGTGTGCACTTGGTAATAATGTCAAGGATGCTTTTCTGAGCAGTGAGAACAGGTCCAAGGGGCTCTTGGATCTTATCCATTCAAATGTCGGTGG
This sequence comes from Picea engelmannii, assembly GCA_009831015.1. Classification (NCBI taxonomy): domain Eukaryota; kingdom Viridiplantae; phylum Streptophyta; class Pinopsida; order Pinales; family Pinaceae; genus Picea; species Picea engelmannii. The sequence goes on from ML788853.1 coordinate 302,771, forward strand.
GTCAATGTTATTATAATCATTATTTGCATCATCATACTATGTGATGTTTATTGATGCTTTTTCTAGAAAAACCTGGATCTTCTTTATGAAGACTAAGGATGAGGTATTCAATTGGTTTGATGAGTTTGGAGTTTGGGTAGAGAACTATACAAGTAACAATATCAAGGGCTTGAAGTCAGATAACGGGGGAGAGTACACTTCCAATGACTTTAAGGATTTCTACAAGGAGGTAGGGATCAAGAGGGAGCTAAAAGTCTCATGCAACCCTCAGAGAAAGAATCGATCCATCATCTGTTCTTCCAGGGATATGATACATGACCAAGAGTTTCCTATGTTCTTGTGGGTAGAGGCATGTAACACAACAATATATGTGTAGAATAGGAGTCCTCACAGGATATTGGGGGACAATATTCCGGAGGAGGAATTATCAAGAGTGAAGCTAGAGATTATTCATTTGAGGATATTTAGCTATCCAGTTTACATCCATGTGCCCATGGAGAAGATGATGAAGTTGGAGCCTTCAAAACAAAAGGGTATATTTTTGGGGTACATCGAGACCTCAAAGGCTTACATGATCTTCATTCCAGTGCATTGGAAGACAGTTGTGAGCAAATATGTTAAGTTCGAGGAGAACTTGACATCTATGAGTACTCATGAGTAATCAACAATGACAAAGGACGAGGAGCAATAGGCTTCGAATTATGAGCAACAATTAGTAGTTCAAAATTTAGGTAGGGAGGAGGAGTTAGACCCTTATAGACCTATCAGGAGACGCCGGTGGCTATTACATAAATTGAGGGATTCTAGTGAGGATCCTAGGAGTGCAGTCAAAGAGCGCATTCCTTTGAAGAAGTCTCCAAACAATATGGTGCTTATGAGTAGCATGATTGATGCTAAGCCTTTCGGTTTCAAGGAAGCAACATATTTGTAGGTATTGATGGATGCCATGGTAGAGTAGTACACCTCTATTACGAGGAATGATTTTTGGGACATAGTGCCTAGACTGGAGGGGAAGTCAATTGTGAGTTCCAGGTGGATCTACAAGATCAAGCATGCTGCAGATGGTAGCATTGTGAATTTCAAAGAGAGGTTTGTGGCAAGAAGGTTCTCCCAGAGAGAGGGAGTGGACTACGAAGAGACATTTTCTCCAATCGCCAGGTATGCTTCTATTCGAGCTCTTATTTCTATTGCTTCAATTATGAGGTGGAGGATACATCAGATGGATGTGAAAATATATTTCCTCAATGGGATCATTGAGGAGGAAGTATACATAGAGAAACCTCATGGATTTGAGGTACATGGGAGGTATTCTCATGTGTGTAGGCTTAAGAAAGCCTTGTACATGTTAGAATATAATGGATGTGCTCGTTTTACCATTGACAATATCTCTATTGTCACCCAACCATAGGTCGAAGGCACCCTCTGAGCACCTTAACTTTGACAGAGAATCACTCCGGAAGAAAACCCTAGGCTAGATAGCCAAACAAAGGATAGTGCACCTTTCCCCAAGGATAGTGTACCAATAAGAGATGATTAGATAGTCCAAACCCTAGCCAGGAGATAGTCCAAGAGTAACTGCTAGCTATAGTAGCTGCAACGACAACTCTCCTCCAAACATGCGCAAAAACTGGGCACTGCAGTGCACACAAGTTGCTGCTCAGCAATTCTGAGATTGCCTGCCAAAATGAGAACTGGCCTTCTGTATTTATACTAATTTTGGCTAATTGCCAGGGCTGACTTCTCATTCTCAGTATCTGTTTGTTCAATATATATTATTATTTCTGGACGACTTCTTCTCTTGGAGGCTAATAACCTAATATAAATTATCTTCTTGAGTCGACAAGTCTTCTAGGGTTATTAGCCAACTCATTAGGGTTTCTTCTTTCTTCCCAGAGTATTCTATCCTCGTCAAGTTTACACGTGGAGGTAAATACCTCCCGCAACTACCATAATATCAACACTCCCTCCTAGCTAGGGAGGTATTACAGGTAATGGTCTTGGGCACAAAAACATACCATTCACCCGATAGCATCAACATAGTTGTATAGACTAGATCATGACTAGATCATGAGCACCATCATCATCATCAGTGTCATCAACTGCATCATCTCTCGAAACCATACTCTATCTGAGTAATGAGACATGATGCTCACTCCATAGAGTGATACAAGAGCCATTCTTCTAATCTAGAAGAGTAAATTCTCTGAACCATTTTCCGTCTAGGAAATCTCTGTCCTTTGATTATCCATCTAACTAATAATCATTTCCAATACTGCTGATAGTCTTCAAGGCAATCGAAACAAAATAGAACACAAGTGTGTCTATCCATAGTAGTACATAACTACAATCCAGTGGCACACTACCACACCAAGTAAGACACAAGTACTTGATCAACAACGTATAGTCATGAACAATGGAACACATCCACCACAGTAGTATACATCTATTGTCATACAATATTCATAACAATCATTTGATATCATCCTGAACAGAAACAATGTTATGATATAAACTGAATCATCTGGGCCAATCTTTCACTCACATCTTTGAAATCTGAAAGAATATCTTCCCTCAAAAAGGTAAAACATCAATGATGAGCTGTCTGGACTATTCTTCTCAAGCAAGGAAGAATAACTATCCTGATTTCTGAACCTAGATTCCCCACCCTGGGCCATTCTTCCTACACTAATCAAAGTGCACCCTAGAGAGAATGTATAAACCTTAAGGAATGCCTATCCTTGATTGCTGAGCCTGGACTATTCTGTTATAACCGTAAATTGCACCACATATGCTTACCTGGCATCAGGCCAACTCATTTCCCTTCTTTGCCAAAACTCTGCTGAACAACTCTTGGAAAATCCTCTTGTGTAAAGGCCCACGCGCCCTAACCCATTACTGCACGCGTGTACACGCTGGCTGGCTAGGAACAACCCACGTGTACCTACTAAAGCACAAAAAAAGGAAAGTTTCCGACGAAACAAAAAGCTATGGGTGAATTAACTGAAACTCCCGGCCATGCATGGCCAAGGGTTCATCCAAAACCTAGCTCCTTCTAGCCTATAAAAGAAGGGCTAGGGGTACCATTTGGAGGAGGAAAAAATATAGCGAAGAAACTCTGCCCATTTACGTATTCCATTGTCCCAACCCTTTAGCCTTTCCTCATGCCAAAGGAGATTTAACGCAAATCATTTGAAGGACAGAAGAAGAGGAGCCCAGGATCAGGTTCAAGGAGTGGTGGCCGGTCTCAGCTTTTATAAGTTGATTCACTTTACATAATAAAAAGAATGTTTTTCCCGTTCCAATTCATGAATTGTCTATATTTTGATTGATTTATGTTTGATTTCTAACCCTTGAGTATAGAAGTAGCATGCATGCATAGTTGTTGTTTGTCTTAAGTGCAGGTCATATTTGGAAGGAGCAGCGCAAGAAAGTAATCAAGCACAACAGAGGATCGACATCGAACGCTGGTAATAAGTTAGGTGGTCCTTTTCCATGCATTTACTGAGAAAAATGAATTAAAATCTTGGGATGTAGGTAAAAAAGTAGTTTCTATTCGGTCAAATCTGCATGCAAAGTCTGACCCTAATTTGCTAGTCCGTAGGGTGTTTTTCCCAACAACAGAATTGGCGACCGTACTGGGGAGAATACTCTTTAGGGTTCCTGGATTTATTTAAGTTTTTGGGTAGTTTAAAGACTAGGTTTTCTATTTTTTCTTTGCTTGTCTTTTCTTTTTCTGTAAGGTCTGAGCTAGCAGGGAGTCTGGTTTTCCATATTATCTTTCCTTGACTTTTACTTGACTGTATTTTTTGGGACACACAAAGGTACACGTAGCCTGTAGAAGGCCTGAACACGCGTACCCACGCCCTATCCTCTGACAGCTCGCGTGTGAATTCTAGTTGTAGAGATAATAGTAGCGTGTAGGAGTTCAGAGAACTTTAGAGGCAGTCCTCCTCTTTCCTGTCAGAATCACACATTCTCAGGGGGTTTTCTAGAATCCTGTTTGAGTCTTGCTTGTTAACAGTCCTATCTTAGATTGTTTTTTTTTGCCTTATTTTTCCTTGCATTATTTGTTTTTTCTGTTAGAAAGAGTATCCAAGCCTTCAAGGGATTATGGTTATCAATACCAGAGGCCTCTTCCTAGTCTGGATTGCCTGTTTTCATATTTTTTCTTAGAATTTAGATATACACGCGGCCTGTACAAGGTCAACCTGCGTGTGCACGCTCTCTGTATCTGGTCAGCACGCGTTTGCACGCGTGCTGTTTGAGTGACAATAGCGTGCTTGTACATGCTACTTTTTGTTCAGGGTGGGGTAGTCATCCCCTCCTTTGATAAGAAGTATTCCTCTCAGGTGTTTGAATCTATGTTTGAACAATCAGTATCTTAGGCTTCATCTTACCCTTACCTTGCTTTTTCTCAGTTAAAAGTTGACAGAAAAATATATATATATATATATATATATATATTTTTTTTGTTTTATGGTTTTTAGACAAGCGTGAGAGTCATTGTTTTTTCAATTTCCTTTGTGTGATTCTTTAATCTGATTCTTTTCGATCTGCACTTTAAGCCATAATTGTTTTTCTTGGTTTTTTGCTTGTCGGTATTTTCCATTTCTTGCTTTGCTAGCATGTAAATAAAAAAATAAAAAAATCTCTTTTCATTTTCTTCTTTGGTTGAAGAGTGTGTTTCTGCATCATTAGCTAGGGAAAAGTATTTTATTTCGTAAGTTTTTGTAGTTCACTTAGATCATAAGTAGCTCGTAGTCGAGCGAAATTCCTTTGAGTTTGCTGTCCAAAATCTTAGAAAAATTAAAAATCTTTTTTTGTGAAAAGTTGTTGAAATTTTGCATTTCGTAAAAGTTTTCTGTTTCCATTTTTTTCATTCATTTTTTCTTTCGTCTTTCACACATCATCAGTTTCACCCTCATACCCCTTGATGTAAGACAAAGCCATAAAAACAACGCTAATTTTAAAATCTACTAGACTTTTATGTTTGTAGGGTTCACAAACTAGTTCAGGACTAGGGCCTTGGATTAGGTTGGAGAGGAAACTCTTCAAGGCCATTCAAAACCAAACATTAGATTTTGAGATAGGGAGTGTCTAAGTCCAGTTTCGTGGAAGTTATCCGGGACCCCCCTCTAACACAAGGGATAAACACGAGGTCGCGTGTGGAAATGTAGCAGAGATAACCCCTCCAAAGCTGGACCAATCGTAGTGGAGAGCACATATAGAGGGCTTGTTTTGGGATTCCATCGTTTGCATTTGCCACAGAGCTTCGTGAGTCTCGAATCCGTTCGAGGTCCTCAGTTGTCTTTTGGACCATTTTCTCTTGACACCCTTGACAGGTTTTGGGCTCGATACCCTACTCATTGTGGTCTACCTGACTTTCGACTATACCCGCCTGGTGACTGTTCGCGTGCTGGCAACCTAGTTGCCAATCTTTTTAGGGACATACACAGGTGATTGCGGGGGTATACCGCGGTACCTAGGATAGACATCAGGCCATGCTTTGCAGAGTATACCCGGAGGGTGCTTCTGTGTTCGAGTTGCACTTGCATCGGTAAGTTGCTCTAGTGTTGGTTGTTGTAACTGGTCTTCCAAATATTTTAGTGATTGCTTGTTTTATCTCTCAGGGGCTTCTTTTTTAGTGTGTGTTACTTTTGAACATTTAGAATACCTTAGTGTGTCTTGGATCTTCTCACATAGTGGAGGATCCCGAGCTCCACCGGTCACGAAGGCTTCTTGGCCTGTCGCTGGTTACACTGGAGAAACCCCCACCACCATTAAGGCGGAAGCTAGACCAACAAGGGTCTTTTGAAGCGACCGGGTTACAAACCTTTGTGCCCGAACAACTCCCAGAGGAATCAACTGTTTTGAAACTTGAATTAGCCACTCTTGGCTCGGTTGAAACCCCAACCATTGATATCTTGGCACCATTTATTATACCAATCCAATTTCATGAAGGCCAGATAGTGCCTCACATAACAATGGAAACAAATGTTGTTACTCCTTCTGGGATTTCTTCAATCCCCATCACAGTTTTCACCACAGGAGAGTCATCTCCTAACCTACCATCATCGGTCAAAGCCACCATGGTCTCGACCACAACTACATCGCACAGTGGACCGAATCCATCTATGGCGGCAGCTACAACCCCCTTCACACCTAGTGCGATAGGCCCTCCGTTCTCTTACGATATGCCTAGTTTAGGTACAAGTCCTGTACTAACCTACTCCACTTTACAGACTTTGGGTCTGGGGGCAGGGAGCTCTAACGCTCCTTTGAAAGGTCACCTTGGGGGCACTCCTGTCCCTTTTAACGCTTTTCCTTACGCAGGATGTCATATCCCTCCTTCGTCCCCTTCACTTGGTGGTCCGCATCAACAATCTGCCGGGCAACCTACACACAATAGTTTATTTGGATCCGGGAGTCAGGGAACACCTTCGCACAGTATGCCGGTAGGTTTGACACCATTTTCTTGGAACAGAACGTTTGGTAACAACACTTTTTCGTCCACCGCTTTCCCGTTTGGGGGCAACCCCATTTTTGGACAATCTACTCCTGTGCAAGGTACTATTCCTGCACAGGGGGCACACATAGCAGGACCTTGGAATTCAGGACAAGGATCCGTTCCCTCCTCTGGAATGTCGTTCTGGGGTAATTCTTTCAACAGTCAATGGAACTCCGGATAGACCACTATGCCTCTCCTTGCAGGACCGGCATGGGGTAATCCTTCCCAAAGTCTTGTGAATACAATGCATGCCCAACACTCTATGTCCTTTTTGGGGAATCAGCCGATGATGTCTCCACATATGCAAAATCCTTATGCTGGTCAGGGCCATGGTTTCTACCAGAACTCGGGCCAGCAGCCAAACTTTTCCTAGCAACCCGGTGCCAGTCAAACTCCAGGAGACTTTTTCCCAGGTTATCAGCAGCAACCCAAACTACCATTCCTGGTGACTTTAAACTTGCCAGATTTGACAAGGTCGTTGAATGATCCTATTTGTCACGATCCACCTTGGCCTCCTATGCCGACGAAGTTGCCTTCGAACATTCCAAAGTTCGAGGCCAAGCCTAATGAAGATCCAGGTGATCATGTGACTACCTTTAATATTTGGTGCTCATCTAACTCATTGAAAGATGACTTCGTACAGTTGCGATTGTTTCAATGTACTCTTATTGGGAGTGCCGCAAAATGGTACATCGAGCTCTATCACTCAAGATACTCTTATTTTGGTGAACCGACGATGGCCTTCCTTAACCATTTCCAGTTACCTATGAGATACGACGTTGGCACAGAGTTGTTCGCCAATTTAGAAAAGACAACAACAGACCATATCTTTGATCATATCTGAGAGTGGAGACGCTGGAAGACTTTAATCAAAGTACTAGTCCCACCAACATTCCTGCTTGAGTGGTTCCTTAAGTCTTTGGTCCCACAGTTATCCAAAGATGTCGCGACATCCAGAGTTTTCTCCGAAGAAGATGCCATCATGAGGGCTCAACAGTTTGAGCTCATCTATTCTCAGTCTGGTTTATTATACCACATCTTGCCAGATGCGCCATGTTCGATACTGGATAAAACTAGACAGAGAGATGGACCACATGCCGATGGTATTGTGGGTTCAGTACAAACCAAGCTCGCTGAGTAATTGACAAAACAGTTGCAACAGTTATCCATACAACACACAGTGGCCAACCAAACTACTGTTTTGGCTGCTCCCCCTACCCGAACGTCGGAAGTACACACAGTGCATTTGGCTAACCCAAAGGCCACCCAACAGCCTGAAGGGAAGAAAAAACAACGAAAGAAGGGAAAGGGGGATAAAAAACCCACTAATAATGCTGACGGGGACAACACAGAAAAACGAAAGGCAAGGTATCCATGCAACTTGTGTGCGGAAGACCACCCAACCCATCTTTGTCCTCGACTTGCAAAATCTCAAAAGTTTGTCACACAGCAACAACAAGAAGTGTTGACTATTCCCTTTCAACATGGGAAAAATTTAACTCAAGCCTCTACAAGCACAGAAGGGGGCAGTCAAGAAACCTGCTCGCCTCCAAACAATCCCTCATCCACGAACGTATATATGGTTAGAGGTGATGCTTTCATATCAACTAGAGCGCACGACTATAGTAAACCAAGTGCTTCTGAGAAGGGTAAAGTAGCTGATCTCCCATCTCTTCCTCTACAGATTGAGAAGACGTTGGGAGAAACAATGACATGCATTCCAAAGGGTGCATTTAAAAAAGCTTCTCACAACCTAAACGCAAGGGCCGCCCAAAATTATTCTGTGGTGAAGGATTTATCACAAACCCCTTGTGTGATGTTTGCTTTGGAGGTCCTCCAAAGCTGCCCTGCTTAGAGGAAAGCCTTGTTAACCGCTTTGGGCTCTACTGAGACTTTTAATCCAGGCACCATCATGTTAGATACAACTGACTTAAAACCTCGTTTGCCTTACCATGTCGCGTTTCATATAGTAGTGGCTCATCCCACGAAAATTTTTACTAGGAATATCTTCCGCATGGTGGTCGACGAGGGCGCCTTGACATGCATTATGTCGTTAGCATGCTGGAAGGCCATTGGCCAGCCTGTTTTGTCTCCATCACCTTTTCTCCTCACTGCTTTCGACGATCGTTCATTCCGACCACATGACATCGTTCCTTCTTTCCCCATGTAGTTAGGAGGGAAAATCGTGTGTGTCGAAGTAGAGGTAGTCGATGCCCCCCTCGAATATAACCTCTTGTTAGGACGGAGTTGGACTTATCCTATGCAAGATGTGGTTGCTACAGTTTTCTGAGTCTTGTTGTTTCCACACGAGGGTCGGATAGTGACCATCGATCAACTTTCTTTCTCCAGACCTGACCCAGCTTTGGGGGCATCCACGGTCCCGATGATTGATAATCCTCAACCAGGTGTCGTTAACGTAGGAGTTGGTTTGTGCCCATCCTTGATGGGTACTTTCGATTTCCCACCTCCTCATGACGATATCAAATTTATATCTAATCACCATAAGGTTGAGATTTTTAAAGTTTCGTCATTCCACACGACTTACTTTGAGGATCCTTGGATTCTTCCTTCCCCATTAGCCACAATGGATGAGATAGGGTACTCAGGCATGTCCATGCCCTTGTCTGTCGCTGAGGTAGCGTACTCTTTAGTCCAACAAGCTTCAGCTAACCCTGATCTGATTCCTGCACAAGAGTTAGATCCACTTCTAGAGCCTATTTGGGCTTAGGGTTCTCTCGCTAACGTCAATTCGTTAGACTTAGTCTTTCCTTCTGACAAAGCAGTAATCGAAGCAATGACTAGTCTGGACAAACCTTGGGAAGATCTTCATCACAAATCATATTTTCTCCCAGAGTTAAGCCGAATCGAAGCAGGAGAATTCACCGTTACCATAACGGGAGATCAACCGTGTCCTATCAATATCTTAGCTACACAGGAAATTTATGTCGAGGGAAATATGGCGACTATCGCTGAAACTATACCCATCAACATCTCCTGAAACCATGGCGTCATGGAGAATTTCTTCGTCAGAGCGGATTGCTCCCCCGAAGAGATTCAAATTTACACGGATCTTTTCAAAGAATTCCGCGACATTTTTGCTTGGTCTTATGAGGAAATGCCAGGTATTGATCCAAAAATAGTTGAACATGAAATCACAACGTATCCTGATGCCAAGCTTGTTCGACAAAAACTTCGTCCAGTCAATCCCAAGAAAACAGCAGCCATCAAGATTGAGGTTGAGAAATTGCTAAAGGCAGGTTTTATTTATCCTATCCATTTGACTCAATGGGTGTCAAATCCTGTGTTGGTCAATACAAAACAAGGCACGATTCATGTATGTACTGATTTCTGTGATTTAAACAAGGCATGTCCCAAAGATAATTTTCCAACACCATTCATTGACCAGATCATTGATGAATGTGCCGGTTGTGAAGCCTTTTCTTTCATGGACGATTTTTCAGGATATAATCAAATCCAAATCAAACCCAAAGACCAACATAAAACGACATTCATTTTTCCATGGGGTACATTCGCATATCGTAAGATGCCTTTTGGCCTTAAAAATGTTGGAGCCACATTTCAGCGGGCCATGTCTTTTGCTTTTCACGACCTCAAGCATATAGTCGAGGCCTATCTAGATGATTTATCATCACGCTCTCGCAAGCGAACGAATCATCCCACACACCTTAGACTAATCTTCGAACGCTGTCGCTACTTTAGGATTCACTTAAATCTAAACAAGTGCAACTTCTACATAATGTCAGGACGTTTGTTAGGTTTCATCGTATCAACAACAGGGATCATGGTTGATCCTCTTAAGGTGGAGGCAATAATCCAGTTGCCCCCCCCACGCACAATCCTACAACTTCAGAGTCTACAAGGCAAGGCGAACTTCTTATGACGCTTCATCGCCAACTATGCCGAAATCACCAAGGGCTTTATGCGTTTACTAAAGAAAGACGTTACTTTTTTCTGGGACGAAGCCACTCAACGCTCTTTCGACGCATTAAAACACGCCCTCACAACCGCACCTCTGCTATGACCACCTAACTATAACAAAGATTTCTTATTATATCTGGTTTCCGCAGAGTCAACCATTGGCATGGTTTTAGTTTAGGAAGACGATTCGTTCTTAGAATACGTGATCTATTACCTGAGCTGAGGCCTCGTAGGACCGGAGCTCAATTATTCTCATATCGAAAAACTTGCATTGGCAGCAGTTCATGCTGTTCAACGGTTCCGTCACTATGTTCTGTTTTGCAAGACCACCATCATTGCTGTCGTGAATCCATTCCAGTACATGTTGACACGATGAGTTATAGGTGGAAAAATCAGTAGATGGATAGTCATCCTCCAAGAATTTGACTTAGACTTCATTTCAGCAAAGTCCAAGAAGTCATTGGTCTTCGCAGAGCTTATTTCAGAACTTCCGGTTGAGTCAGGTGACGTTGTGCCTGAGGAATCGCCTATCCGGGGAGATATGTTTTTGATTGCATCTTCAGACCCCTGGTACAGAGATATACTTATCTATCTCCATACTTTGAAATGCCCCACCTCTGCTTCTCGTGATGAGTGTCGACGGATACGCCATCAAGCTAGAAATTATCTCATACTCGATGATACGTTGTATTGGAGAGGTGTAGACTACATCTTACATCGATGTCTCACTCATGAGGAGGCCATCATCATGCTCAACGATTTCCATACTGGAGCTTGTGGCGGTCATTTATCTGGGTTGGCAACAACCCAAAATATTCTACGAGCAGGTTACTTCTAGCCGACACTTATCAAAGATTGTATTGAATCGGTCAAGAAGTGCCATCCGTGCCAAATCTTCTCTCGGAAGATGAGGGAACATCCCGCTCCTATGTTTCATGTCATCACAGTTGGTCCCTTCACTAAGTGGGGGATTGATTACACTACGTGTAACCCCCCGTCAACAAGGGGGAACGACTATATCATCGTGGTTGTCGACTACTTCACTAAGTGGGTCAAAGCTATGCCAACGTTTAAAGATGATGGAGAGACTGCAACTCTCTTATTATTCACCCAGATCATAGCAAGGTTCGGCGTCCCGAGAGAGATTGTCATTGACCATGGCAGTCGCGGCAAGAGCATTCATCACCTTACTACCCCCAAGACAATGGGCAGGTGGAAACTGTAAACAAAACTCTTACGACTATTCTACAACGAACTATCAACTCAGACAAGTCAAATTGGCATTTGATGTTATACTCGACATTATGGGCTTACCGAACATCTGTTAAGACTGCAACCGGTTTCTCACCTTTTCAACTCATTTACGGGCTGAAGGCAGTCTTGCCCATCGAATGTCAGATCCCATCTCTAAAATTGGCAGTACAATTATTTCCAGACACTTCTTCGCTTGAAGAACGGTTAGTACACCTTGAGTAGCTCAACGAGAAGCATCGCGATGCGGCCCTAGACAATGAAGCTCACAAACATAAGGTCAAGTGTTAGTATGATAGGTCCATTCGTCCTCGGATTTTCTCTGAGGGCCACCTTGTCTTGGTCTATGACCAAGATAAGGTCCCCCTGGAGGCAGGAAAGTTTAAACCCATGTGGTTCGGACTCTTCATCATAAAAGAGGTTTTAAAAAAGGGCAGATATCGTCTGGTTAATTTTGAAGGGAATGCTTTGGCAGAGCCTAGAAATGGGCCCTACCTCAAGAAGTATTACTCATAGACAGGTCACTGTGGGTAACTTTCTATAACATATGTATAGTCTTTGTACTATTACTTTTTAAGTTTCTTTTAAGTGTTATGGACATGTCATTGATGTTGTCTTTCGTCAATATGGCATATGTCAAGTGATTCCGAGGTGTTCGTTGGGTATGCAGATGGTGCTAGGCGGCACACGTGGAGGCTTGCCTCCGCAGCTTGGCTAATCTTTACACCTCAGGGCCAGTTGTTGTCTTCCGAAGATATATGCTTAGAGGTGACACCACAAATAATGTCGCCAAGTATAGTGCAGTTATTGAGTTGCTTCGTGACGCATTGTCATTGGGTATCTCTCATCTCTGGGTCTATCTTGATGCTCAACTGGTTGTGTCGCAGCTAAACAGAGTATACCGGGTTCATGATCCAACTTTACACTAACGATTCCTTAGGGTACATATCTTAGAATGAAACTTTGATTATATTACATATTTTCATGTTCCTAGGAGATTAAACCAAATTACAGATACTCTAGCTAATCAAATTTTAGATTGGCATCTTGCACACATATGAAAGAACATTGACATAAGCATGTAAATACATTTTTGCACATGCGATCCTTAAGACACAAAAGATAAAAAAAACCATATATAACATCATAAAACAACCAGAGTACATAGATGGATGCAAGCGCCTCAAAAATGGGACTAATAAATGAGTCACAGGGCTTATGCCCTCAAAACATATATACAAGTAAGTGCTCGTGGCACGTCAAAAGTCTAAATAGGTTCAGGGCCTATGGGCCTTGTTATAATAGTCCACAGCATGGGATAAACGCCTAAATAATTGGACCCACATCCGAGGTGCCCCCGCGACATGAGGCTATATGAATGGCGGCAGGTCCTCTATCTCTGCCATCGGGACTGTGCGAGAGAGTGCAGTGAAGTTCTGCTCAACTCATCTAAGGACTCTCTTAGTCTCCTCGACTGGGAGGTTCCCTGCTACTTCTGCTCCTCCGATGGCGGTAGCTGTGGCTTCTGGCCAAGGATGACGCTTGTTCTGTGCGTAATCGGTAGGTCGCACGGGTCCCACATCTGCATACAACAAACGTTTACCCGTCAAATACACTGGCATAAAAAAAAAATGATATATATCACAAAAATGACATAAAAATTACATATGCAAACAAAAAAACTACAAAGGTGGAGACTTACCCATCTCCCCTCGCTCCTCACCAGGAGGTACGAGTATCTCAGGATCTCTAGAAAAATCTATCCCTGCATATGGGTAGTCCTCAATCACAGGGATCTGCCGTGACAACCACGCAAAGAATGCATCATCGAAGGACTCATTGGTCCTTCCACCACCCTGTCGTGACATTAATACTGCCCATATACACACTTCAGGAAACGAGGCCTGATGTCCTTGTACTACTTCCCGAGGGATAAAGCTCGGAACTCTCTCGAAGAAAAATGAACACAAGATCGTCCCGAAACCGAAATTCCTTTGTGTCCGCTGTCGGAAATCTGTCAATTGCCTCTTCATGCACTCTAGTAATGTAGTAATACAGTAAAAAATCTGTTCATTCAAGCACTGGATCACACAGTTCATCTGTGCGCGAGAAGCCTGATGCAAGGCTGCAGAGCCGGTAATCCGCCCAATCAGTAATAATATCGCTTGCAACAATAGGTTAGTGATATTACTGATAGGTACCTGGGAGCCCGCACGATCAATCCCAGCCTCACAGTGCTCGGCTATCAGTTTCGAGATCTTACTCGGTCCCGTAGGAAACGTCCTAAAGTTGACTGGTTCCCCTCTCCTTGAGAGGCCAGTCAAAAAATAAATATCCTCAGTGGTGGGCACTATTGATTGCCCCTCTAGCATAAAAGCCTTTGCATCAGGGTGCCAGTAGTCGATCAAGGCATTCAGTAGCCTTGGTTGTGCACGCATAAATGGACACAGAAAGAACTTTAGTAAACCACATTGCATCAACACGACCACGACATTCAGATCTGCCACAACCAACTCACTGACTGCTTCATGCTCTCTTTCCCTCCAGTGGACATACATCCTGCCAACACAACAAGGTTCAGGAGGGTCAACACTTTCTTTTAATTTTATTTTTTACAAAAGGGGGGTTCCACGCGAGCTGTCGAGGCGATAGTTGCAAGTAGACACAGGAAGCTTTTACCCTGCCCGCATGTACACGCGGCTTGTCCAGAGACAGCCCGCGTGTACCTAGGGCCGACTTGTTTAAGGTCACTKCCCACCCAAAAAACAAACTTAAAAAAAWAAATGAAGAATTGAATAGCTAGATAAGGGAGTTTGTACTTACTTGGTCCAAGCAGAAGTTCGTTTCRTCCACTGTAGCTCCCGGAATCACCGTTTTTAGCAAATGGGGTCTTTTGGCTCCAGAGTCAATTTCCAAATCAACAATGGTGATAATGAACTGCCAACTTCTATTTATAGACTTTTTGGCCTCTTTTTGTCACTTTTTTGGCCTCCCTTATCAGTTTCTTTATACCAAAAACCATTTTGAGTGATTCCGGAGGTATATGGGAGGGATTTGATCGGGTATTGGGACACTTTTTTGATTTTTGAGAAAATTTTGATAGTCCATAATTTTTTTTCCAAGAATCAACTTGAGAATATAGGTTAGGTTATTACCCCAACTTTTGCATCTCGTTGTCTTTTTCCTTTGCTATAGGATCGATCCCATCAGGTTGTGACATGGAACCATCATATCTGCTTTAGAAGTGTCGCAACTTGGCGGTAGAGATTACCAGAACATGGATGCCCTAAGTAGGTCCTAGTTGCATTATGGTGTCCATGCCGTCTCTAAAACACTGTAGGCTCGAGAGTCCTTATAGTCTTTCCTGAATATGAGTTTGAGCCTCATTTGCATGATTCTTCCTCGCTCTTTGTCTCACCCTCACGACTCCTAGAAAATAAATGGGTCTCCTTTTAAGCCCTTTTCAGACTCTCTAAAGATGAAAATATTGCCGAGTGATCTTGTGGCCTTTCACGCTCGTTAAACTGAAATTTGAAGTCACGTCTGTCCGGCGGTAGTTTACCCCTTTTTCGATCTGGACGGTCAACTGTACGAACAAAGGTATTCTCTATCGAATTTCCGTTCTTTAGAAGAGTATTCTCAGGTATAATTTTATTCATTTTTCGGGCCTGAGGGACTAAACTTACGAAAAAGAAACCTCCATGGAGTCCATAGTTAAGCTCTTTTCAGACTCCCTAAAATTGAAAAGATTGCCGAGTGACCTTATTCTTTCACAATCGTTAACTTGGTCCAGAAGAATATTCCTGATGGAGTCCATAGTTAAGCTTTTTTTAGACTCCTTAAAAGTGAAAAAATAGTCGAGTGATCTTGTCCTTGTCACACTCATTAAAATGGTTTTGAATCGATGTCTAATCGGTGCTAGTTTATCCCTTTTTCGAACCGACTATACTATATTCGAAAAAGGTATCCTAATGGAGTCTCCTTTTATGTTTTTTCAAACTCTCTAAATATGAAAAACCACCGAGCTTACCTTATCTGGGCTCGTTAAACTTACATCGAAGGACATTACCATTGTGTGTTTTATCAACCGCATTTGCACACCTTATCCACCAACCTTGTGACAGTTTGCTTCTACGTCTTAACACCTTTGGCCGCCAGAGGATTTTTCCTGGGTATTATTTTACTAGAACATCAGTCTTGTACTTGTGTCTTGAGCTTGTATGTTTTCAATACTTGTTCCACCATTGTAACGTAATATTCCTTTATTCTTTTTCCAAAAATCATCGAAAAGAACAAAAAAATCAAATATACCCCAAAAAGAGGAAGGGAAAGGTATTTTCTTTATTGGCAGCATAATGAGTCGCCCTTGGATAAAGCACACATGTCCGTTTGTTCATCAGACTATGGGATGTAGTACGACCTTAGGAAGCTTTTATTGCTATATAGAGTTGTGTCCTCCACCGTTTGGTTATTCTTCCAAACATATGGAGAGTTTGCGTTGCCTCCTGCTTCGTAGACTTATGAGTAACATATATTTTGCCTGAGTCGCATCACTTGTCGTGCTATTGTCCAAGGGAAGTTTGTCACTAAGCCTGAGTCGGCCCCTCTGCAATATGTCTCTTGTTCGCATATCCGACCATCCTGAACGTCCAATCAAGTCCTTGTTCGAAATCACTGAAGCCTTCAGTCCGATCATCAATATTATCAAGTCCATGACCGATGAGCCATCGAAGACCTCTGGGTAGTGCAGTCATACACTCATATTACACTCCTACCCGAGTTTTGGAAGATTTTGAAGTTGTTGCTCGAGCTCTGAAGTCCAACCATAAGGCCGAATCAGCTTCTGGAAGATGGATACTCTGTATCTTTCTGATTTCGAGATGTAGCTCCGCTGTGTATTGTTCACGTCTACTCTTTATAATTATTTGACATGGATCTACAATGTATTTGATTGGTAGCCATGGTTCTATTTTATCCCAAGCATGGGTATACCCGCCTTGGTGAAACATTTGTTATTTTGCAGACGACACCTCCTGGTTCCTGATCCTTGGGCTCAATTGTTTGGCACATCAGTAAAGATTGGTAATGTATTTCGGCCATCAGATTCTCTTCCGACCTCACACATTAAGGGGCATCTGTTATAACCCTAAATTGCACCACATATGCTTACCTGGCATCAAGCCAACTCATTTCCCTTCTTTGCCAAAACTCTGCTGAACAACTCTTGGAAAATCCTCTCGTGTAAAGGCTCATGTGCCCTAACCCATTACTGCTCACGTGTACACGCTGGTTGGCTCACAACAGCCTGCGTGTACCTACTAAAGCACGAAAAAAGGAAAGTTGT
>ML788853.1:348060-375889 GCA_009831015.1 Picea engelmannii
TGAGTTCTCTTCGAATTCCTTCTCTGCTGCAGAAGTCTTTGAATTCGTTAGAGATGTATTCTCCACCATTATCACTCCTTAGAGCCTTCACTTGCTTCCCTGACTCTTTCTCCACCAATGCTTTAAACTCACAGAACTTTGAGGATGTTTGATCCTTCTTCTGCATGAAGAATATCCAACATTTACGAGAGAAATCATCAACAAAAATAACATAATACCTATGTTTTGCTGTTGAAACAACCGAGAATGGTCCACACACGTCTGTGCAAATTCTCTCCAGGATCACCGAAGCATGGTTCTCCTTTTCATGAAAGGCGGACTTTACATACTTCCCCAGGGTGCAGCCCTTGCACTGATCTAACTGAGCAAGTGTTCCCCTTGGAAGTACAGTAGATATTTGTTGCATGATCCTCAAGGCTCCATGATGAAGATGGCCTAATCTCATGTGCCATAATTCACCCTCATCCCGACTCATCACTTTTTCTGCCTTGCCCATCATGGCACCACATCCATCTACCTCCAACATGTAGAGATTCTTACTTCAATCCCTATCTTCTTGACTTGACCCGTTGCTTTATATCGCAGGTAGGATTTTCCACTGCTAAAAACAATGTCATAGTCTCTGTCCTCCAACATTGCGACTGAGACCAAGTTTTTCTTTAGCCCTGGAACATGCATAACATTTTTCAATTGAAATGGTTTACCTGAATCCCTGTGAAAGGTAATGGTACCAATACCAGTCACACTGTATCATCCATCGTCGCCCATCTCTATATGCATTATGAGATCTTTTTCCTCCAAGTCAATGAAAGACTCTTTATCTCCCGTCATGTGGAAAGAAGTGCCACTATCCAAATACCACACCGATCCCGATGCACTTGAATCCATGGATGCGATCAAAGCGAAGTCAAGTTCAAATTGTGAGACAAGAGCCTCACCAGTTGCAGCTCCAACAATCGTCTTATTCTTCCTCTTCTACAGACAATTAATAGCGAGATTCCCACATTCCTGACAGTGAAAACACTTCACTTTGGAAAAATCCAACTTCTTGACTTTAGACTCGGATTTTGGATGGAATTTCTTCCCTTTCCCTTTCCTTTTCTTGGCATTCAAAGCACAATCCTCTTCGTCATCATGATTTGATGAAGATCCATCTCTGGTGTTCCGCCTAAACTCCTCTTGCACTAGATCCGACCATAGTCGTTCCCAATCCGCCAATTTTTCCCTTCCATTGACAGAGTCTTAATAACTGTGCCAACTCTTGGGAAGTCCTAGGATAGCCAAGCTCACCAAATCATTAGCAGTGACTGTTATTCCCACACTTCCAAGCTCATCCCGACATTGGACAAACTTCGTGAGATATTTTGGAATGGTGTCACCCTTCTCCATCTTGATCTTCCTGAGTTTAGCTTTGAGCACCAATTTCCTATGGTCGCTTCTATTTTGGAACAAATCCATCAAAACCTTCGACATTTCATGTGGTGTCGTTTTCCCATGGAGACTTGAGACAATCTGGTCTCGTACTCCTTCCAACAGAATCCTCCTCGCCTTTGACACTTTCTTTTGCCATGCATTAAGATTTGTAGTGTCTGTCGCATCCGGCTTAGGAACATCTTTGTCAATGTATTCCTTCAAGCCATTATCTTCGAGTACTGCCTCCATCCTGTCCTTCCAAGAAATGTAGTTAGAGCTGCCCTCGAGTGCATACTCCAACCTCAAGCCATTGAAAGACATTTCGATCTTGAATCAAGTGTTGCACCAATAAAATCTTGCAAATTCAAATGTTATCCAAGAACAAAACTCAACTGCTGCAATCTCTCTTGCCCTGGGAGGTTCGCACCCCGCCTGAGAGCACCCTGAGGGAAGTTTTCACCCTACCAGTGTCTAGCCTACAAACTCTCTAAGGAAGTTCGCACCCTGCTAGTGTATAGCCTGGGAACCTTATGGGGAAGTTCACATTGTACTTCACTGTGGGGTGAGGGGAGTTCACACTTCTCCCTTAAGCAGCCTATGAGAATCTCAATGAATTTCGCACCTCTCCTATGAGTAGGGTGCGAGAATTTCTTCTCCTAGAAATGTGCATAGTTTTCAATACTAAGGTTCACACCCTGCTAGAGACGGGACCTGCGAAAATACAATTATGTTTTCACCTCACTTCCGTGGCTCCGTGGCTCTGATACCATGTAGAAATTTCAATACAAATTAAGTATTCCCTATGATTCTCTTGATCTAACAATTATATGCCACTGTTAAATACATAATCACTTCTACTATTATTCTTGTGGAAAATTAAACCACGATCACAAAGTGAAATATCAAGAACACATAACACCGAAGTTTTTCCGGGAAAGTGTAAAGCTAAAAACCCCACTATCATATATTATATATATCATGAATCATGAAAAAATATTATACAAAACTCTAATCCAAGAGCTCTCAGTACAATACAATCGTCTCACACTGTCATACACAAATCAACAAATACATGTGCCAATTCTCTATGTCCAGACAACCTGTCTCATCTGCACAATCTCTGCAATTGGAATTCTCACAATTAGTCCAAATTGCCTAGTTTGCACATGCTCATAAGCATATCCACTACATGTGTGATCAAATCACAATTGATAGCCAAACTATCCCTTTCACCTGTTATCTCAACTGGGTCTCCACTGGATCTGACATGCATGTAGTTAACCGTGGTGAATCTTCAGTTGCATGTGAGTTCACTGATTGTGAATTAATGAATAATTAATTCACTGAACTCTCACTAGTGCAATTGAGCTTAACTTACTTAAATACACTTATCATTCTATTACAAATCCAAATAAATTAGTTATAAATGATATAATAGATTAATATTTATTGTCCAATTTATTTAAGGGAAAAGTAAATTAGACACATGTTTCTTGTTGACTTTTCAACATATTGTACATAAGGTAACTACTCATCCCATAAATTAGAATTCTTGCTACAATATCCTCAGAGTAGATGTACAAATGTTATGTTTACCATATTTGTCTTTCCATCTGTTTACAGATGAAAAATTGTTCTCTTATTTAACTTAGTGTCCATGAGATCCCATAAATGAGACCAAAAATTTCCCCAAAAATGATAGTCTCGATTTGATATAATAGATATAGGAAGTCCAAAATGAACCCATACATTAGTAAATAACATATGTGTTGTCTGTTCAGTTGTGACCTGTTTCTTACATGGCATCAAAATACACATCTTGAAGAATCTATCCACAACAAAATATAGATAATCATGACCTATCCTAACATCAAACCCCCCCCTACAATGGATATGCTTTCTCATGGTTGATAAGGTACTGGAAGTGGTGTATATAGCCCCAAATTTTTGTTTCTAGGATTTCTTGTGGCACACATAACAAACCGTTTGATATACTTGGAAATTGTTTCATTTATTCGAGGCCAATAACAATATCTTTGTAATTGTGCAACTTTCTTACCAACCCCAAAACGACTAGAAATGAGAGATGTATGAGATTCTCTAATTACATTCACTCTTTCATCCCTGGGTATACAAAGATTTCCAAGATGATATAACAAATTGTCATGCATATAATAATATGACTATTGATTTCCACAAGTTAATGCATCATATACACTTTTAAAATCATCATCCTTAGCATATTGTTTTGCATAAATTTCATGAGCTAGAGGATTGTACCTTAGTATTATAGATGCATTTATTACTGGTATGGACAACATATACGCAACCTTGTTATAAATACCTTTCTTATACTTTATTACTGGATGAAACTGCTATAGGAAACCCATCCACCTGAAGTGTCATGACTATTGTAGCTTGGTATGTGACTGCAAATACTGTAATGGCTGATGATTTGTATGAATTATAGTCTCCTTCCCCATTAAGTAATGTTTCCATTTCTTTACTCTTTGTACCAACGCATACAATTCCTTATCATATGTTGGATATTTAATTATAGCTCGAGTGAAATTCTTAGAATGATAACATATAGGTTTACCTCGTTGCATTAACACTGCTCCCATGGTATATCTTCTTGCATCGGTTTGAATATCAAATGGATATTACAGATCTGGCAGAGCCAAAACTGATGCAGTGCTTATATTTTCCTTCAATGTCTCAAAGGTTCTCTATTTCTTGCCTCCCCATTGAAATACTTGTTTAACACTTGTTAATGCATGCAGAGGAGCTTGTATGTAAGAGAAATTAGCAATGAATTTCCTCCAGTATTGTACTGCTCCTAAGAAGCTCCTGACTTCTGTGACAATACTTGGATTGGGCCATTTCACAATGACTTCTACTTTCACATGGTCTATTTTTCGCTGACCATTCCTTACATTTTGTACCAATGCATACAATTCATTATCATATGTTGGATAGTTAATCATAGCTTGAGTGAAAGTCTCAGAATGATAACATATAGGTTTACCTTGTTGCATCAAGACTGCTCCCATGGCACATCTGCTTGCATTGGTTTGAATCTCAAATGGTTGTTGTAGATCTGACAAAGCCAAAACTAGTGCAATGATTATCTTTTCCTTCAGTGTCTTGAAGGTTCTTTATTGCTTTTCTCCCCATTGAAATACTTGTTTAACACTTTTTAATGCATGCAAAGGAGATTCTATGTAAGAGACATTGGCAATGAATTTCCTCCAGTATTGTACTTCTCCTAAGAAGCTCCTAACTTCTGTGACAATAGTTGGCTTGGGCCATTTCACAATGAATTCTACTTTCACAGGTGTTATAACTGAAAATGTCACTTCTATGCATCCTTGATGTTGGCCTACTCATTCATCTATCTTCCAACCATTTTTTATGGAGTTCTTCTAAAAAAACAACTTTTTGTATGGAATATGCACCCTGTTGCATATGTAGAGTGTGTACATATGCTATATGCATGCCTCAAATACCACGTAAATACGCTTGCTGCATAATTAAAATATTTCATGTACTATAAAAAGTGACAAAGATATATAAAATCTGCGCTTTTCGACGGAGCTTACGGGTTATCTTAGGTTTTGCAACCATCTTACCTGTAATGTCCCCAAGGCCGAGCCCTGTTGTAAAGCTTGCATTATGAATTGTAATTATGTTTTATAGGCTAGTGATCCAAGTTTATATAAGCTGGTGGGCTTATGTGATTATTAGGCCAGAGAGCCTAAGTGTTGAAGGCCAAGAGCCTGATTGTTGTACATGTAATTATGCACATTATTAATGTAAAAACATCTCTGCATGTGGACCGACCACGATGAATGAGTGATGCGGGACTAAGCATCCACAAAGCCTGGGTAAGGGATTGGGGGCTGAAATGTTGGGGAAAGAGGCTAAGTGTTGAGCCTATGGGCTTAAGTCTTTGGGAATAATATTTTAATATTATTCCAAAAAGACATGTGAAATGCTTTGTTTTGCTATCCTAAGTCCCGGGAGGGGCAACACATGTAGCTCCAACGTGTGAAAAAGGGAACGCATGAAACTCCAGGAAGACAAGTGTCAACCTGGGTGCATGCGGATAAAAGTTGAAGCCTCAACTGAGTTTGGGGTTCCTCCTCCATTCGACGGTCGACTGTCTGAACCTGTGTTGCCTCTGCGTACCCTCACGTAACTCTAAAACTCAAAAAGCCCGTGTTGTTATCTGGAGGATCTGATACAACCTGAGTTTGAATCGTTGAGTCTGTGTTCGACCTCTACGTGGATTGCTTATCACGCATCCCTGAAACCAGAGTCGGGAGTCTGTCCAGTATGGTTGGTTGAGAAAACCAAAGTGTTCTGTAATTGCTGAGCCTTGTTATACTGTTGCATTTGTCTGTCATCATCCTGGGGTGTTTGTGTCTATGTTCCAGTTGATTGTGGTGGTCATGCAGGGATTGACCACATGTGGCTTGTTGGCCAGCATATACAACACTCTCTCTAGGTGAGAGAGGTGGTTGAGATTGAAGGGACCGGTTTCCTGGTCTGTGAGCGACTCTCTCTAGGTGAGAGAGTGCGCAGAGGAAGGAGACAGCTCCTGGAAGGAACCCTGTAGCTGCCACAGAGCTCAGAGATTTCCGGTCTGGTCTATTTCTAAAGCCCAAGGCAAGGGATATTAGCAGCCGAAGGATTGTCTAGGTGACAGAGAAGGTGTATACTCTTGGGGTGGGACATGCATGTGGGGAAGGAGAGTCTGTGGGCAGTGGGCATAAGTGGTTCCTAGGAGAGAATCCTTCTTCTGTGACTGTGTGTCTTCCTGTAAACCTTGCCTAGCCTAGGAATCCCTACCTGGTGGAGCTTAGTCCCAGCTCGGGGGTGACCTACTGCTGAGAGTGATGAGCAGCGTTGTCTAAGGATGGGAGGTTCGTGGAAGGTCTACATGCAGCTGGTGGTGTGTGACAGTTTCAAAGATAAGTGTCACTATGTTTTGAAATTCTGTAATTTAATAAATTACATACCTGTGATTCTTGCAATGTTATCACGTAATTTGCTGTGCATACAAATTTATTTTTATTTCCAATTACTCTGAAATACTAGCAGTAATTTTGTGTTACATAAGTGTTTTTCCACGTATTAGCATTGGCTCAAACCTGGGGTTGATGGTCGGGGGAACGTTACAGAATGGTATCAGAGCCATGGTTTCAATGCTGAGCCTGGATGGGCTAGATAAGTGGTGTTTGGACTGAGGTTTTGAGAAGGAAATTGTGTCTGGAGGGCCAATTTCAAACCTCAGAATGTTTTTGAGTGCCAATGGGCTACTTGACCGTGTTACAAAGCTCAGGAGGTGTAGTGGTATTATAAAACTGTAGCCGGTGTGGTATATGGCCACAGGGAGAGAGAGGACTCCACACCTGAAGTGTTGGAGCCATAGGATATGTTCAGGAGGAAAGGAGAACCCTCATGACCGTCGATTTAAGATAGATCTAGACCGTTCATTGTTTAGGAAGAAATCGACATTTCGGGAATAAGGAGGATGAAGGTGGAAAATCCTTCGATCTCGTGACACACGAAACCTCGAAATCCCGAAACGTCGAAAGGATCTGCATCATAGATCTAAGAGATGTCTAACCATTGGATCATTTCAGAATTCAGGGATTGAAGTGACAAGAGACTTGGAGTCACTACATCGCGAACTCCCAGGTACCGAAAACCCAAAATCCTGAAACACTGAAAGTATCTGTGCCATAGATCTGAGAGAGGTCTAACCATTGGATCATTTCGAAATTCGGGGATTGAAGTGAAAAGAGACTTGGAGTCGCTACATCGTGAACTCCCAGGTACCGAAAACCCAAAACCCTGAAATCCCAAAACGTCGAAAGGATCTACGCCGTAGATCTGAGAGAGGTCTAACCATTGGATTTCACTTGGAAGGGACATGGACACATGGGTGTGTACCACATGCCAGTGGATCGAAACAAAAAGTGAAAGTGGTGGGACCCTATGACGTCGCCGAAAGTGATGTGGAACTTATTAAGGACACCATGTGTCACTTCCTTGGTTGGCGATAGTTGTGCTATGGGCTCAGGGGGAGAGAAGTTGGAATTTCAGAAGTCAGGAGTTGGAGAGGAAAGCAAGTGAGAGAACCTTCGGGACCAAAACCTCGAAGCCCCGAAATCCTGAAACCCAAAGTTTCGTTTGGAGAGAGGTCATAATTTTGGAAGTCAGGATTTGGAGAGGGAAGCCAGTGCGAGAGCCTCATGGACTGAAACCCTGATACCCAAAGTCCTGAAGTTCTAAAACTTGTGAAGATGAAAGAACCATAGAGGATTTTAACTGTTGGATCCTCGTGAACTGAAACTCCAAAACCTGAAGTCCCGAAGTCCAAAAATTTTCGAAGACAAAAGAACCGTAGAGGATTTCAACTATTGGATCCTCATGGACCGAAACCCCAAAACCCGAAGTCTCTAAGTCAAGAAATATTTGAAGGTCGAAAGCCTGAGTGGCACCTGGTAGTCTAGAACTTGGTCATGACCTTTGGTTATGAGGGTAGGAAGAAAGAGGGAGCTATCACCCAAAAATTACAGAGCTGAGCAAAACTTGGAAAATTTGTGAAGTCGAAGCATTTTCTTAAAATCAAAATGGTTTTGAAAGTGTGGAATTTTCTAAGAATGACGACTTGACAAATCCCTGTTGTCTTCATGTGTGTTTGTAGAAGCTTAGCAATTTCTAGAACTGAATAGGTTTTTCATTGAGAGCAGAGAATGGAAGAGGTGCAGATTGCCTCCAATTCAGAGAATGAAAGAGAAGGAAGGGATGTCAGCTTGGGAGTCGAAGGATCGAACTCCAATGAGCACAGAAGAGAATTGGATAAGGAAGGGCATATGATGAAAATCGTTGAAGGATTATAGAAAGAAGCCCAGGCTTGCCGAGCCGATAGTCAAAAGTTCATGAGGGTCAGGGATCAACAGGGTGAATTCAACGTAAATATGTTGAAGAGTCTAGAAAGAATAGAAAAGAAATTGAAAAAGGAAAGTGACTCAAGCAAGACAGAGAGTCACATGACCCCTGAGAGGAAAATAAGATCAAGGAGTGTTAGCAGACATCGTCATCGCTCCCCAAAGCATTCCAGTAGGGAAGCACACAATAGTTCAAGTCCATCTCCTACCAGAAAACACAGGAGATCTTGGATGGATGAATTGAAAGGGGAAATGAACAAGATCAAGCCTCCAACGTTCGATGTAGAACATAAGAAGAAGGAAGATGCCAAAACTTGGTTGCTGGGTATAAGGAAATACTTTCAACTGTAGAATTATTCCTCTCATGCAGAGGGCAAGATTTCCATGTATGAACTGAAAGGAAAGGCATCCATGTGGTGGGATCAAATTGTGCAGGTGCAACACATCAAGGAAAGGGACATCACATGGAAAGAATTCGAGAAGTATTTCGAGAGGAAATACTTAACTAAAATATATTATGACATAAAGATGAAATAGTTCTTTGAACTCAAGCTGGACAACAAGACCATTGATGAGTATGAACGAAAATTTTTGGAATTACTAAAGTATGTTCCGTTCATCAAAGATGAGTCTATCAAGATCCAGAGGTACCTGAGTCGATTACCGCCTCCTATTGGGGATAAGATTCAATATGATGACCCAAAGACTATGGAAGAAACAATAAGAAGAGAGAAGTGCTTATGTGAACAACAAAGAGAAAAGCCTACCTTTCAAAAGGCTTGGGATGACCAAAAAATGTTCAAGAAAGAACAGAGGCAGAAGAGAAATAAACCAACCTTTTTCAGAAACATTCCTCAAGGCCAGCCGTCTCTTAGAGATCCTAGGAAGGTTGAAGTGAGTGGGCAAATGTCAAGGCCACCACCTATGGAATGTTGGGGTTGTAAAGAAAACCATAGGTACATAGATTTCCCCCACAGAAAGGATAAATTAAGAGTTCTCCACAATGTTCAACAAGCTGAAACAGTGGAGGACATGGGTAGTAGAATGCCAAGGATCTATGTATCCCTAGACAACAAGCAAGCTGAGTATCAGTCACACATGATTGAAGTGGAAGGTATGATAAAAAACCAACCATTTACTATTTTAGTTGATTCAGGGGGTAGCCATAGTTATATAAACCCTAGAGTGGTAGAAAGTTTTCATTTGATAAGAAGCAAACATGAAAAGTCTTGGTTAGTGAAGCTAGCTACAAGAACCAAGAGGAAAGTCACAGAGTTAGTCAAGTCTTGTCTTGTAGACATGAATGGAATAAGCACGAAGGCCGATTTGAACATTCTGTCGTTAGGCTCTTATGACTGTCTAATTGGGATGGACTGGTTGAACCAGCACCATGCCATCTTGGACTGTCGGAACAAGGAATTCACTTGCTTAGATGAATAAGGGAATCAGAGAGCCATCTAAGGAATTCCTAGAGTTGTTACTGTTAGAGAAATATCAGCCATGTAGCTAAAGAAGTGCTACAGAAAAGGATGTCAATTATTTGCAACCCATGTGGGTGAAACACCTAAGGATAAGGTGTGAAGTATTGAGGATCATGAGGTACTTAAATATTTTGAAGATGTATTCCAGGAAGTATCTGGACTACCTCTGAAAAGGGATATCGATTTCTTTCTAAACTTGATGCCTAGAGAAACTCTGGTGTCAAAGGCTCCGTACAGGATGAGTGCACCAGAACTAAAAGAGTTGCAGCTGGAGCTTGAAGAAATTCTTAAGAAGGGATATATACACATGAACGTGTCACCTTGGGGTGCCCCGGTCCTGTTCGTAAAGAAGAAGGACGAAACATTGATATTGTGCATCGATTTCAGGCAATTGAACAAAGTAATGGTGAAGAACAAGTATCCTCTACTGAGGATTGATGATCTCTTCGATCAGTTGAAGGATGCAAAGATCTTTTCAAAGATAGATCTCAGATCGGGATATCACTAGGTAAGAATAAAGGATGAAGACATTAGGAAGACTGCCTTTAGAACAAGGTATGGTCATTACGAGTTCACAGTGGTACCATTTGGACTGTCGAACACACCTGCTATTTTTATGTGCTTGATGAATGGTGTATTCAGGGACTATCTAGACAAGTTTGTCATAGTCTTCCTGGATGACATTTTGGTGTATTCTAAGTCAGAGGAAGAGCATGAACAACACATGAGGATGGTGCTACAACTGCTAAGAGAGTACCAATTGTATGCCAAGCTGAGCAAGTGCTCGCTTTATCAGGAAAAAATCCATTACTTGGGACATATCATCTCAAAGGATGGGATAGCGGTAGACCCTGAGAATATTGAAGACATTAGAGAATGGTCAGTGCCAAGGAATGTAACGAAAGTTATATCCTTCATGGGATTGGATGGTTATTATAGAAGGTTCATCACAGGGTTTTCCAAGATAGATCACCCTATCACTTCCTTACAAAGAAAGGAGAAAAAGTTTCAGTGGATTGAAGAATGTAAGGAAAGTTTGCAGTGATTGAAGTAGCTGTTAACCAGTGCTCTAATCCTGAGGATTGCAGATCCAAATGAAGATTTCATAGTATGCACTGATGCATGCAAAGAAGGACTGGGAGGGGTCCTCAGTTAGAATGGATTTGTAATCTGTTATGAGTCCAGGAAGTTAAAAGAGCACGAGAAGAACTATGAAACCCATGACTTGGAGTTGGCAGCCATAGTTCATGCTCCAAGGAAATGGAGGCATTACCTCATGGGAGGGAGGTTTGAACTCAGAACAGACCATAACGGTCTGAAATATTTGTTTGATCAACCAACCTTAAACGCTAGACAAAGCAGGTGGCTGGAATTTCTGTGTGAATACGACTTTGAGATCAAGCATATCAAAGGGAAGGAAAACAAGGTGGCCGATGCACTCAGTAGAAAGGTGCATGAATTACATGCTACAACCATTAGAATTTTGGAAGCTGCAAATGTAGATTTGCAGTACAGAGACTTGGTAGAAAAGCTACAACAGAGTGAGAGACCACAGAAAGAGGAAGATTACACCTTGGAAGCTAATGGAATACTTCTGTACAAAAACATAGTGTATATACCCAATGTCCAGGGTTTGAAACTTGCAATTCTAAGAGAAATGCATAACGTGACTTATGCAAGACACCCTGTATATCAAAAGACTATGGAAATAGTCAAGAGCCATTAATTTTGGCCGGGTATGAAGAGAGATATCATTGAATACATCGCCAGATGTATGGAGTGCCAGAAAGTTAAGGCTGAGCATAGGCACCCAACAGGGTTGCTGCAACCTGTACCCATTTCTGAGTGGAAGTGGGAGGTAGTTACGATGGATTTTATTATTGGATTGACCAAAAAAAGAAAGATGCATGATTTGATCATGGTGGTGGTGGACAAGCTTACAAAACCTGCCCATTTTATTCCACTACTCACAAGGCAACAAATGTTGCTGATATTTTCATAAAGGAAGTGGCACGATTGCACATAATTCCTAAAATGATTGTGTCCGACATAGACCTAAAATTCACCTCGAATTTCTGGAAAGGATTGTTCAAAGGATTCAAAACRAATCTGAACTTTAGTACAACTTATCATCCTGAGTCTGATGGACAAACAGAGAGGGTGAATAGAGTAATAGAAGACATATTGAGAATGTATGTGATGGACAAACCATCAAGATGGGAAGACTACCTGCACTTGGTAGAATTCGCCTACAACAATGGGTATCATGCATCATTGAAGATGAGCCCATTTGAAGCACTTTATGGAAGAAAGTGCAGTATTCCAGTGAGTTGGGATAATCTAGCTGATAGAGCAGTAGTTGGACTAGAGTTGCTCAAGGAGATGGAGGACCAAATGATAAAAATTAAGCAGAATTTGAAAGCTGCCCAGGACAGGTAGAAAATTTATGCTAATAAGAACATAACCCACAAAGAGTTCAAAGTGGGTGATCATGTTTTCCTGAAAGCGAAAGCTAACAGGAGTTCCCCGAGGCTGGGAAGTTGTGCCAAGTTGGCAGCCAGATTTTGTGGGCCATTTGAAATACTGGAAAGGATTGGGCCAGTTGCATATATGCTTGCATTACCTGTATCTATGGCTATACATAATGTGTTTCATGTTTCATTGCTTAATAAATATATAGAAGATGCTAATCATGTTAACGATTGGAATGTGATTCAGGTGGAACAAGAAGGTGTCTTGCAAGTGCATCCTGTGCGCATATTGGAAAGGAAAAACAAACAACTTCAGAATTGAGCTATAGGGCTTGTAAAGGTCCATTGGACCTCGTACAGTCCTGAGGATGCGACATGGGAGCATGGATATGTTATGCGGGCAGAGTACCCGCATCTTTTTGAAGATTTTGAAAAGCTTGCAGATGCAGTGTAAAGTTGCACTAAGGACAATGAAAAAATAAGGGGAAGGCATTGTAATGTCTCCAAGGCCGAGCCCTATTGTAAAGCTTGCATTATGAATTGTAATTATGTTTTATAGGCTGGTGAGACAAGTTTATATAAGCTGGTGGGCTTATGTGATTATTGGGCCGGAGAGCCTAAGTGTTGAAGGCCAAGAGCCTGATTGTTGTACATGTAATTATGCACATTATTAATGTAAAAACATCTTTGTGTGTGGAATGACCACGATGAATGAGTGATGGGGGAATAAAAATCCACAAAGCCTGGGTAAGGGATTGGGGGCTGAAAGGTTGGGGAAAGAGGCTAAGTGTTGAGCCTAGGGGCTTAAGTCTTTGGGAATAATATTTTAATATTATTCCAAAAAGACATATGAAATGCATTGTTTTTCTATCCTAAGTCCTGGGAGGGGCAATGCATGCAGCTCCAATGTGTGAAAAAGGGAACGCATGCAACTCCAGGAAGACAAGTGTCGACCTAGGTGCATGCGGATAAAATATGAAGTGTCAACTGAGTTTGGGGATCCTCCTCCATTCGACGATCGACTGTCTGAACCCGTGTTGCCTCTACGTACCCTCACACAACTATGAAACCTGAAAAGCCTGTGTTGTTCTCTGGTGGAGTCGGTACACCCTGAGTTTGAATCGTCGAGTCTGTGTTAGACCTTTGCGTGGATTGCTTGTCACGCATCCTTGTAACCAAAGCCGTGAGTCTGTCTAGTATGGTTGGTTGAAAAAACCAAAGTGTTCTGTAATTGTTGAGCCTTGTAATGCTGTTGCGTCTTCCTGTCATCATCTTGGGGTGTTCATGTCTATGTTCCAGTTGATTGTGGTGGCCGTGCAGGTCTTGATCACATGTGGCTTGTTTTCCAACATATACAACACTCTCTCTAGGTGAGAGAGGTGGTTGATATTGAAGGGACTAGTTGCCTGGTCTATGAGTGACTCTCTCCAGGTGAGAGAGTGCTCGGAGGAAGGAGACAACTCCTGGAAGGAACCTTGTAGCTGCCATAGAGATCAGAGATTTACGGTCCGGTCTGTTGCCGAAGCCCAAGGCACAGGATATTAGCAGCCGAAGGACTGTTTAGGTGACAGAGAGGGTGTATGCTCCTGGGGTGGGACATGCATGTGGGGAAGGAGAGTCTGTGGGCAGTGGGCATAAGTGGTTCCTGGGAGAGAATCCTTGTTCTGTGACTGTGTGTCTTCCTATAAACTTTTCCTAGCCTAGGAATCCCTACCCAATGGAGCTTAGTCCCAGCTCGGGGGTGACCTACTACTAAGAGTGATGAGCAGTGCAGTCTAAGGCTAGGAGGTTTGTGGAAGGTCTACACGCAGTTGGTGGTGTGTGGCAGTTTCAAAGATAAGTGTCACTATGTTTTGAAATTTTGTAATTTAATAAATTGCATACCTATGATTCTTGCAATGTTATCACGTATTTTTCTATGCATATGAATTTATTGTTATTTCCAATTACTCTAAAATGATAGCAGTAATTCTGTGTTACAGAAGTGTTTTTCCACATAGTAGCATTGGCCTGACCCTGGAGTTGATGGCCGGGGGAGCATTACATTACCTCTTGTAGCCCTTTTGGAAACAAATTAACCATCATTTTCTCATATAAAAGGGGCCCTAGGGGGGTCATTTGGAGATATCAAACTAGAGGCAAGATAACTATGCCACAATTTATCCCTTGTTTCCTAAGCCTTCTGCATT
Source organism: Picea engelmannii (assembly GCA_009831015.1). Lineage (NCBI taxonomy): Eukaryota > Viridiplantae > Streptophyta > Pinopsida > Pinales > Pinaceae > Picea > Picea engelmannii. Next base: position 362,577 of record ML788853.1, read on the forward strand.
TTGCTCCAAGTTTCATCCTCACCATTCCCTTCCATCCATCTTCCTTATACCATCCATCCTTTTACCTTTATATTGACATGTTGGTGGTGAAGATAGTATTGGGAATAGTGTACTTGGAGACAAAGTAGAGGAACCCATACGAGGTTCTTGGAGTGGCGCCAACAAAGTTCAGGTTGTAACCTTCAATTTTGTTATTAGTAAAAGAGAAAAGTTCTTGTCCCAGATCTTTATGTCTATGTGCTCGTGCTTATGAATTTTTTCATGAATAACTAACTCTTTAGATGATCTTGATAATTAAGCATATGTTGTCCTAGATTGTTATGTAACATTGTTTTAGGCCAGCTTTGGGAGGAGGCCTACAATCGTGGAATAGACAACAACTGTAAGGGATTGACAACAGTTGTAAGGATTTAATGTACACTTTTCTATCTTCCTTCTCTTCCCTTAATTATCGTAAGGTTGTGTTTGGTTTGGGGTAGAATAGAATATTTTCTATATTTTAGGGTATCAAGGCTCTGCCTAGTCGCTAGAACTAGATTAGGGGTATTTGGTCTATAGAAGAATTGGCGACTCCACTAGGGAGTCTCTCTAGGGTCTTTTAGGAGATTTTTGTTTGGCTTGGATTCCTGTTTGTTGAAGTATTTTGCAGGGATGATTTTAAGGATGGAAATTTATTTTAAAATGTAGAAACTTTGGCGAATCTTACTAATCCTTCATATGCCAACTATAAATGATTGGCGATATTTTTTAAAACATATTCAAATATCTAAGGATTTTATGTAATTTTTATAAAATTTTGGCTATTTTAAAGGTAAAATAATTTTATCCTATAGAATTTGGGTGAATCATTTTTAAAATAGCAAATCGTTTTTGGAAATACCATGGAAAATTAGCCCATGAGTGAAATTTAGCCCCTAAAATAATCCCTGGTATTTTGAGTCTTTTTGAGTCTCTGGTCACCTTACTAGTGCTTACCAGATTTCTTGAGTTGAGTGCTCTGTCTGAATATTTTTTTTTGGAAACTTTTCGGTAGTGTATGCACCCTGTTATATACCCATCCCACGTACATACACATTTTTCATTATACACATCCAACGTACATACACAGGTTGATTGTGACCAACACACATTTCTATCATCTTGAAGAGTTTTTTCAAATGATTTTTTTTCCTTTTAGGAAGCCCTTGGCTTGTCATGTCTTCCTGATTTTCTAGGGTCTCTGTTGATGGTGGTTTGGTTCGGTTCAAGGCTCATATTATATAGGAACTTGCAAAGAAATATTTTTGTTTCTTTGTCTCTTTCTGTTTGTTGTCAAGGTTAAGGGTGAACTTGTGAGCTTTAGGTCCTCCTGTGGATTATGGTGAATCCCTAATCTCAGGCAGTGGTTTAGGGTTTGAGTCAGTTTATGGTTTGTCATCTATTTGCCTTGATTTTGCTTTGAAAAATAAAAATATAGTTTCTTGCTATTTTCATTTCTAAGCATATCAAAAAAGAAAATATTGTTGTAGTTTATTAACTACATTTGCCTTTTATTATGCATGATTGTTTGGTGTTAGTAGCTTAGGTCGTTTATATAAAAGAAAAGAGTTATGATCCCAAAGTTTCTTTTAGGTTTTTTCCTTGAAAGTTTTAGTAGTTGCATTGCATTTTGAAAAGAAAAAACATACTAGGAAAAATTGCATTTTAGGATCTTGGTCTTTATTTTGAAAAGTTTGCACCTTCAAAGTTAAAAAACCATTTTTTAGTTGTAGAATTTAGTTTTCTTTCAACACAATGTTCTAAAAGCTTATTAAATATTCTCTTTCATCTCTTAGGAACACCACAATTTTCATTTTTGTTCCCCCCTGGGTAATTAAGCCATTAAAACTAACAATTAATGATAAAATCAACTAGACTTTTCTGTTTATAGGGTACACAAAGTAGTCTAGGATTTAGGGTCTTGAAATAGGTGTGGAGAGCAAACTCTTCAAGGCCACTTAAATAAACTTAAGATTCTGTGATAGGGAGTGTAAAAGTATAGTTTTGTAAGAGTTATCCGAGACCCCCCTCTAACACAGGGGCTAAACAAGAGGTCACATGAGGAAAGGTAGAGGAGATAACCCCTCCAAAGCTGGACCAACCATAGTGGGGATTGTATATTGAGGGTCATTCTTGGGATCTTTGCTGACCACATTTGACTATGGAGCTTCATGGACCTCAAATCTATTTGGAATCCTCAGTTGTCTTCATGACCATTTTCCTTTGGCACCCTTGAAAGGCTCCAGACTGGGCTATCCTGCTCATTACGATCAACCCGACTATCGACTATACCCGCCTGGTAATTGACTACGAGCTGGAAACCTAGTTTCCTTTTTGTAGGGACTTACATAGGTGGTTGTGGGGGTATACCACGGTACCTAGGGAAGACATTGGATCACGCTTTGCAGAGTATACTTGGAGGGTGTTTCCATATTCGAGTTACACTTGCACTGGTAAGTTGCTTTAGTGTTGATTGGTATAACTTTTCTTCCTGCCATTCTGGTGATTAATTGATTCACCTGAAGGGAATTTTTAGTGTGTGCTCTATGTTTCTTGCTAGCTTAACCTTAGAGTTTCATTTGATCATTTCACAAGGTGGAATATCAATAGCTCTGCCATTCGCGTAGGCTTTAGTGTCTGTCTCTGGTTACTTTGGATCCACCTCTGCCACCACTGAGGCAAAGGATAGATCAAGGGGGTTATTTTAAAGTCATCGTGACACAAGAAAATGTACCCAAGCCTGATCCTAAAGAAGACTTTCTTGCACTAGAGGAGGCTAGCATTTTTTACCTCGAAGCTGAAGGCGTCAGGCCTACAAACCCTTCGATCATTGATATTCCAATGCCAATCCTTGTTCAGGTAGTCCCTCCTGAGGTGGATTTTCTTGATCGTCGTCTTGTTAGGTGATTGGATATGGAAGTGAATAATACTACTTCTACTAGGAGTCCTCATACTCCCATCCTGCCCACAGGTGGAGGAGGGATTGTACCCCATCATACACCTTCACCTACAAGGACTACTGCTAACTAGACACCTACAAATCCTGGTAGTGGCACAATCTCTACAATGACTATAACCACTGTTCCTACTATACAGAATGTGTCTGGCGCTCCTTTCATGTATGGGATGTTGGGTTTCAAAACAAGCTCAACTTTAACTTAATCTACTCTATACACTGTTGGTCTAGGGGTAGGGAGTTCTAATTCTCCCTTGCAAGGATCCTTCATAGGCACAACTGCTCTATTTAATTCTATCCTTGATGGCGTGGGTCATATCCCTCCTCCATGCCCCTCGCTTGGAGGTGCTTTCCAACAACCATCCAGGCTTAATACCCGTTCCAAATTGTTTAATGGAGGGAGTTATGGGTCTCAGTCCTATATGAATCTGGTTGGGTCTATGCCCTTCTCTTTTTTTTGTTCTTTCGGAAACAACGCTTTCTCGTCATCCACGTTTTTATTCAGAGGGAAACCCCTTCTTTAATGAACCCAACCCTATGTAAGGATGTTTTCCTTCACAATGAGTGATGACAAGAGCCTTCTCCTCTCAAGGTCTTGGAAATCCCTGGCATGGTTCTCTACCTTTGCAAGGGATGTTGTTCGGGAAACCCCTCCCACACTCAGTGGAACCCCGAGAAAGGTTCAATTCCTATGCCAGGAGGATCGGCTAGGGGAAAATCCAATCAAGGTATTTGGAATACCATGCAAGGATCCATCCCTACCCAAGATATGTCATCGAATTATGTGAATTTGTCGACGATGGATAATAACGTGAAAACTACTTATATTGGCCAAGGCTACCTTGATTTTTACCAAAACCCTAGCCAACAAACAAACTTTTCGTAGCAACCTGGTGCCAGTCAAAATCTAGGCTCCTCTTTTCCTTTGAATCTACTGCAACCTAGGTTACCTTTCCTGGAAACTCTTCATTTTCCATATTTTCCAAGGTTGTTGAACGATCTGATTTGTCGTGATCTATGTTGGCCTCGTATGCCAACTAAGTTTCCTTCAGACATACCAAAATTTAAAGGAAAGCCTGGTGAAGATCCATGCTATCATATTACAACATTTCACTTATGGTGCTCCTTGAACTCGTTGAAGGATGAATTTGTCCAGTTTAAATTATTTCAATGCACCCTCATAGGGGGTGCTGGAAAATGGTATATTGAGCTTGATAGCTCAAATTTAACAACCTGGAAATGGCTTTCTTAAATCATTTCTAGCTACTAGTGAGATACAACGTCGACACAGAGTTGTTGGCCAACTTCGAGAAAATGAAGGTCATCCATATCTTCTATCACATTCGAGAATATTGTCTCCGCAAGAGCTTGATAAGAGTAAAGGTCTCTCTTGCATTTTTTCTCGTGTGGTTCCTAAAGTCCTTGGTGCCTTGTGTCTCCAAAGACATCGTGAATTCTAGAGTGTTCTCTGAAGAAGAGGCTATTTTGAGAGCCTACCAAATGAAATTGATTTATTCTTAATCCAATATACTGTACAAAATTCTCCCAGACACACCACGATCAACTTTTGACAAAACCAAATTGAATTTTGGGCCTCATGATGATTATATAGTAGGCTCAACACAAAGTAAGCCCACATATCAGTTGACTAACCATTTGCAATAGTTATTGATCCAATAGACTGTGTCCATCCAGACTCCTGTTTCAAATGCCCCCGTAACCCAACATCGGAAGTACATAGTGTGAAGTCAACGAATCCAAAAGGTAACCAATAACCTAAGGGAAAAATTAAATCCAAAGATAAGAAGGGTAAGGGGGATAAAAAGGTTGCTAAAAATGCCAATGAGGGTAAAAATGAGAATGAGAAGGTGACGTTTCCATGTAAGCTTTGCATAGACGATCACTTGGATCACCAATGCCCTTAGCTTGAGGAGGCCCAATAGATTTTGGAACAAAACAACCTATTGTGTTAACCAACCATTTCCCTCAAGGGAAAAAGATGACACAAGCTTCCTCATCCACGAACGCCTGGGGGAAATCAGGGAGCCCACACACTTAATGATAATAATGGAGCCACAAATGTATACATGATGAGATCAAATGCTCATATTTAGACTAGGGCTCATGATTACAGAATGCTAGAATCTGCTAACAAGGGAAAAAAGATTCCAACCCATCAACTCCTCTTCATATTGAGAAGACCGTGGGAGAAACTATGACTTGCATCCCTAAAGATGCATTTAAAAATGATTCTCATAATCCGCATGCAAGGGATACTCAGAAATGCTCCATTGTGGAGGATCTGGAATAAAATCCTCGTGCGACGTCTGCTCTGGAAGTTCTCCAGAGTTGCCCCTCATAGAGAAAAAACATTGTTTTTTTGCTTGGGTGCTCTGGAGCCAGCTGACTCGGGAACTATTGTTTTTGACCCTATATATTATAAACCTCGTTTGCCTCACCACGTTTCTTTCTAGATAGTAGTGGTTTATGCCACAAAACATTTTCTGTATGGTGGTAGACAAGGGTGCCTCAACTTGCGTTATGTCGTTGTCATGTTGGAAGGCCCTTGGCCAACCCGAGTTGTCTCCATCATTGATGTTGTTAATTGCATTTGACGACCACTCGTTTATAACATATGGCATAATACCCTCCATCTCCATGTAGTTGGAGGGAAAAGTTGTGTGCATTGAGGTAGAGCTAATCAATATGACTCTCGACTACAATCATTTATTAGAACAAAGTTGGACCTACGTAATGACAACGACTATATCCACTCTTTTTTGGGTCTTATGTTTTCCTCATGAAGTTTAGATAATAACTGTTGATCAATTATCCTTCTCTCATCCTGACCCTTCATCAGGGGCATCCATGGTCCTGATGATTGACAACCCACAACTTGGTACTATCAACTTAGGTGTTGGACTGTTTCCATATCTAATGGAAACTTTTGATTATCCTCCACCTTCGAATGATGTCAAGTTTATTTTGGCTATACATGATCAACATAAAGCTACGATATTTCAAGTAGCTTCTTTTCAAATGAGTTATTCTAATGATCTGTAGACTTTACCTTCCCCATCAACTTCGATGAAAGGGGTAGGGAATCCTGGCATGGTTATTCCCCTATTTGCAGTTGAGGTTGTGTACATCATTGTTAAAAAAACCTCGACAAACCCTGATCTGGCTCCCCCTCAGGAGCTAGATCCTGTTCTTGAGCCTATTTGGGTTCAAGACTCTCTTACTACTCACGATCCTTTGGAATTGGTCTTGCCTTTTGACAAGGTGATTTTAGATGCAATGACTGGGCCGAATAGACCTTGGGGTGATCTTCACCATAGATCTTACTTTTTACCCGAGCTTCAGAGAGTGGAAGCAGGAGAGTTCACTATGACCATGAATGGAGATGCCACTTGTAATGTCAACCCTGTGGCCATGCATGAAATCTATGCTAAATGAAACATGGCGAGTATAGCCGAAACAATTCCAATTGACATCTCTAAAACCCCTGACATCATTGAAAATGTCTTCATCAAAGCAGATTGTTCCCCCGAGGATATTCAAGTATACACTAAATTATTTAAAGGGTTTTGCGTCATTTTTTCCTAGTCTTATGAGGAAGTGCTAGACATTGACAATCGTATAGTCAAACACGAGATTAGGACTTACCTCGATGTTAATCCTATTCAACAAAAGATTCTCCCAATCAACCCTCGCAAGGTAGCAACTATCAAGGTTGAGGTAGAGAAACTAATTAAGGTTGGTTTCATATATCTAGTTCAATTGAAGGAATGGGTGTCAAACACTGTTCCTATCAACAAAAAACAAGGTACGATTCGTGTGTGCATGGAATTTCGTGATCTGAATAAAGATTTCCCGAAATATAATTTTCCCACCCTATTCATTGATCAAATTATCGATGAATGCACGAGCTGTGAAGTCTTTTATTTTATGGACAATTTTTATGGGTACAACCAGATTCAGATCAAACCTACGGATCAACATAAGACTTCTTTCATATGTCCTTGGGGTACATTTTCATACAAGAAAATTCATTTTGGCCTTAAAAATGTTGGATCTACTTTTCAGTGGGCCATGTCGTTTGCCTTCCATGACTTCAAGCATATAGTCGAGGCATATCTTGATGATTTGACATCACTTTCTTGTAAGATATTTGATCATCCCACACACTTACAAATTATTTTTGAGAGGTGTCGCTACTACCAGATTCACCTAAATCCAAAAAGGTGCAGTTTTTGTGTAACATCGAGACGTTTGTTAGGATTTAATGTGTCCACTAAAGGGATCATGGTCGATCCTATAAAGGTTGAGGAAATAGTTAAATTTCCTCCCCCATGCACAATCCCCCAACTTCAGAGTCTACAAGGGAAACTTAACTTTCTTTGGTGATTTGCTTCCAACTATGCCAAGATAAATAAAGGGTTTATGTGTCTCTTGAAAAAAGGGGTCCCATTATTTTGGGATGAAGCATCTCAACTCTCTTTTGAAGTGTTGAAAAGTGACTTGAAATCTACCCCTATGCTCAATCCTCCCGATTATGGAAAGGATTTCTTATTATACTTGGTTGTGGAAGAGTACACCATCGGTATGGTCTTGGTTTAGGAGGATGATGCACTCTAGGAACACATCATCTACTACCCGAGCCGAGGCTTAGTTGGACCATAGCTCAACTACACTCATGTTGAGAAACTAGCTTTGGTAGCTGTCCATGCTGTCCAAAGGTTCTGTCATTACATTCTACTTCGCAAGACCACTATCATAGCCATCACGAATCCTTTTCAATATGTGTTGACACTACGAGTAATCAAAGGGAATATTAGTCGATGGATAGTCATCCTTCAAGAATTTTACTTGGACTTTTTTTTGGCAAAGTCTAAAAAGTATTTGGTATTTGTTGAGCTAATTTTAGAACTTCCAGTTGAGAGTGGTAATGATTTTCCCGAAGAGTCATTGATTAATGAGGATCTCTTCCTTATTGCATCTTCAAACCCTTGGTATGGAGATATACTTGTGTATCTTGAGACTTTGAAGTGCCCTTCCTTTTCTTCCCGTGATGAGCATCGACGAATACACCATCAAATGCGAAATTATCTTATCATCGATGATACTTTATATCATCGTCGATCGATGAGTTTATTGCGTTCTCTGTCATTTTCTGACTCATGAAGAGGTAGAGCTTGTGTTGAATGACTGTCACACTATAGCATGTGGCGATCACTTTTTTGGGTTGGAAACAACCCAAAAAATCCTTTGTGCAGGATACTTTTGTCCCTCGTTGATCAAATATTGTATAGAGGTGGTCAAGAAGTTTCACTCATGCCAGATATTTTCTCGGAAGATGTGGGCACACCCTACTCCTATGTTTCCTATTATTGTTGGTGGTCCCTTCACTAAGTGGGGGATTGATTTCACTAGATTCCACCCGACTTTGTCTAGGGGGAATCATTATATCATCATGGTAGTATACTACTTCACTAAGTGGGTCAATGACATGCCAACATTTAGTAATGATGGGGAAACAACCGCGCTTTTCGTTTTTAACCATATTGTAGCTAGGTTCGATATAACGAATGAGATTGTCACAGACCATGGCAATCACTTCTAGAATATGATGATGACTAAGTTAACATCAAATATTGGGTTTAAGAAAGAAAATTTGTCACCCTACTATCCACAGGTGAATGGTCAGGTGGAGGCTTTCAATAAGTCTCTTAAGACTATTCTCTAATGGACGATCAATTCGTCCAATTCGAATAAGAATTTGATGTTGCACTCAACACTTTGGGCATATCAAACTTCTATCAATACTGCTACTAGTTTCTCTCCTTTCCAACTTGTTTACGCACTGGAGGCTGTATTTCCCATAGAATGATAGATTTCCTCTCTTAAGTTGGCATTGGAATTACTGCCCGACACAACTACTCTTGAAGAGTGTCTCCTATATCTCGAGTAGCTCGATGAACAACGTTGAGATGAAACCTTGGACAATGAGGCTCATAAACAATGTGTCAAGTGTCAATATGATTGGTCAGTATGCTCTAGAGTTTGCTCCAAAGGAAAACTTGTCTTGGTCTATGATCAAGATAAAGATCCCTTGGGGGAAGGAAAATTTAAACCCATGTCGTTCAGACCATTCATTGTTAAGAAGTTTTTGGAAAAATGCACCTATCAATTGGTTGGATTTGAAGGTAATGTTTTGTATGAACCTAGAAATGGGCTCTACCTTAAGAAGTATTATGCTTAGGTTGTTCACCTGAGTGTGGATTCTTGTAAATAATGTATATTTTTATTTATACATTTTAGTGTCTTTTTGTTTTATGGACATGTAGTTTATTGTGTTTTTCACTATGGAAGATGTCAAGTGAATCTGAGGTTTATGTTGGTTTCGCGAACGGTGATATTCAACACACTAGAAGGCTTTCTTCCGTAGCTTGGGTGATCTTCACGCCCACTGGTTAGTTGGTATATTTTGGAGTTTTTCGTCTAGGTGAAGCAACCAATAACATTTCCGAGTACAATGCTACAATAAATTACTAGGTGATTCCTTGTCACATCGTATTTCTCACCTCCAGGTTCATCTAGATGCTCAAATGGTAGTGTCCCAGTTAAATGGAGTATACCACATCCATGATCCCACCCTTCACCAATAATTCCTTAGGGTATGTCTCTTAGAACACTATTTTGATTATATCACATATGTTCATGTTCCTTGGAGATCTAATCAATTAACTGATTGGCTAATCATGTATTAGATTGAAATCTTTCAAATACATTACTATAAAATCACACACATACACACACATGTAAATACATTTGTACAAAGATGTTTTTTCCATAAGGCAAGAAGATATATATATATATATATATATATATATTATGTCCAAAATAATGTCATAGTACAAAATGTGGGCCATAGGACTCAAAAGTGTCAATAATACACTGTTGATATTATTCCCTCAATACATATGGGGGATACAAAAAGGGTTCCCTCGAAACGCATAATGTCCAACATTACTCTAAGCTCTAGGCCTATTGGCCCTAGTATAATAGACGACGACGTTGGCTAGATGAAAGAATAGCTGGACCCATTCCATGGGTACTCCCACTATGTGAGTCTGCATGGATGGAGACAAATCCTGTAGATTTTAATATTTTACAATATTTATTGCAAACAAATTTTTAATAAAAGAACGGAAAAGATACAATGGAAAATACACACATTATGCAGAGATTTTTCCCCTAGAAACCTAAACTGGAAAAACTAACATATTCTATATTCATTCATTGTGATACATTGTTTATAATACAATATACATATAGGAGCCAGTGGCATCCAAAACCCTAACCCAATGACCTTGATTAGTCAACAAACCTAATTCCTTAACCGGAAATAGAAAGCCATCGAAAAAAACTATGTGCCGAAAAATTGCCCAACAATGGACACAAAAATTGAGGCGACATGAAAAATGAGGAAAACAATACAACATGTTTCTCGAGGCAAAGAATATAACACATACCCAACATTCTCCCACTTGTTGTTTTCTTTTCATATAGGGGGTTACTGGGTTACATAGTCAACAATCTAGGATAGTAATTCCCATAGATCCTCTACACCAAGAGAACTTCTCAGTGCTCACAAATTTTGTTAATGAATCTGCAACATTCTTCAAAGTGTCCACCTTCATGAGCAACACTTTCTTTTCTTCAACCATGTCTCTCACAAAGTGATATTGAATATCAATATGATTTGTCTTTGAATGATAAGTCAAGTTCTTCGCCAGAAAAACTTCACTTTGATTGTCACAATCTATCCTTACATCTTGGTGTACCAACCCAATACCTAAACACAATATTTGTAACCATATTGCTTCCTTACTTGCATGAGTGTTTGCCATGTATTCAACTTCTGTAGTTGATACTGCCACTACAACCTGTCTTTTTCTCATCCAACTGATTGCTCTTCCAAACAAGTTAAACACATACCCACTTGTAGATCTCCTATGATCCAACTCTCCAACCCATTTTGCATCCACAAAGCCATGTATGTCCAACACTCTATCCAATCCTGGTCTTCCTTGGTAGCACAATCCATAACTATCAGTGCCACACAAATACCTGAAAACCCTTTTTACTGTTGTCCACTACTCCTTCCATGGTTTTGACATATACCTACCGAAAACTCCCACTGCATGTGCATTTTCCAGTCTAGTACATACCATTGCATACATAAAACTTCCAACTGCACTCGCATATGAAATAAGAGACATGTCCTCCTCCACTTCTTATGTCATGGGACACTGATCCGCAAATAAATTTACACCAATAGGAATAGGGATGTTGACCAGTTTACATTCATGCATATTAAACCTATGCAATATTGTCTCGATATATTTTCTCTGATTTAACCATAGTTTCCTCTTTTTCCGATCTCTTTTAATTTCCATGCCCAAAATTAAATTTGCAGCACCGAGATCCTTCATGTCAAATTTAGAGGACAATTGAGTTTTCACATTCTAGATAATCTCCTTCTTGTTTCTTATCAACAAAATGTCATCCACATACAAGACCAAATAAATCAAATGATCACCAATTAATTTAAAATACACACAGTGATCCTCTTTACTTCTTTTGAAGCCAAGTCCCAGGATATAAGTATCAATTTTTTTATACCACATCCTTGGTAATTGTTTTAAACCATACATGGACTTTTTCAAATTTCATACCAACTCCTTCTTTCCCTTCACAACATAGACTTCTAGTTGCTTCATATAGATTTATTCTTCCATATCCCCATGTAGGAATTTTGTCTTCTCATCCATCTATTCTACTTCAAAATCAAATGCAACAACAATGGATAACAAAAATATTATAGAAGTTAACTTGGAAGCATGAGAAAAAATATCCCCAAAATCAATTCCCTCAACCTGGGAATAACTCTTTGCTACTAATTGAGATTTGTATTTCTCCACTTTGCCTTTTGCCTTCAACTTCTTTTTAAATACCCATTTGCTGCCAATGGGATTTCTTCTAGTCAGAAACTCCACTAGATCCCAATCCTCATTCTTATCCAAGTCTGCCATTTCTTCATCCATGGCATTTTTCAAGAGTTTTCCATCCTCTGAATTCATTGCCTCCCTGATAGTTCTGGTATCATCATCAGTAATAGACAAAACAACATTTGAACAAAAATAAGATGGAGTATAGCTTTCCAGTATCCTTCTTTCTTGAACCGATATTCTCAACACTGAAGTATGAGGATCTTCTTCTTCTGATTCTTTTTCTTCTGTAGAGTTTGATTCATCATCCTTTAAATCAAACTCTATTTTCTCTAGTTCTTCCTTACTTGGTAGGACTTCCTGTTTAACAATATCCTTGATTTTTGATCTAAATACCACATCTCGGCTATACAAAAACTTCTGACTTTTTGTGTTCCAAATATTATAACCTTTGAGACCATCTTTATACCCAATAAAGGTACACTTTTCATCCTTCTTATCTAGCTTACTCTTGTTTTGCTTTGGAACATGAACATAGGCCTCATATCCAAATACCTTGAGATGTGCGAGAGAAGGTTTCTTACCAATCCATACCTCTTGTGGAGTCTTGTCATCCAACGTCGATGAGGGTGATATTTTGACCAGGTAACATGCAATATCCACTGCCTATGCCCATAATTCTTGCCTTAACTCAATGCCAATAAGAATGCACCTTGATTTTTCCATCAACATCATGTTCATCCTTTCTGCAACTCCATTCTGTTGAGGTGTATATGGAGTAGTATTCTGCCAAGACATACTGCACTTCTTACAGAATTCTTCAAATTCATTCCTGCATAACTCTCTGCCATTATCTGTCCTCAACACCTTTATTCTTTTCTCTGTTTGATTCTCAAAAAGATCCTTAAACTCTTTAAACTTGTCAAAGAATTTAGATTTCTTCCTAAGGAAATATATCCAAGTATTCATCGAGAATTCATCTATAAATGAGACACAGTACATAGATTTTCCCAATGATGGAACTGACACAGGTCCAAACACATCACTGTAAACTAGCTGTAAAATTCCTTCTTCCCTCGTTGCACCAGAGGGGATTCTTACCCTATTTTTCTTCCCATATACATAATGTTCACATAAATCAAAATCTAGAGAGCAGTTAAACATACCTTCAACCATACCTTTACCATGTAGTAGTTGAAGACCCTTCTCTATGAGATGCCCCAGTCTTTGATGCCACAACATAAACATTTATCTAGAAAATACATGAGTTCTTTCTTCTTCAACTCCAATATTAGGAACAATGGAACTATTACACCTGTTAGCAC
>ML788854.1:0-10430 GCA_009831015.1 Picea engelmannii
ATATATATATATATATATATATATATATATATATATATATATATATATATATATATATATATATACGTCACTTAATATTTCGTGAATCCCTTAATATAGTGGTTGTTCGTTCCAATTTGGTCCTTCTAGTCTGTACAATTTGAAAGAAAAACTTGAATGTTCTTATCAGTAGATAATCGTATGATAGGTATAAATCTTTTAGAATTAGTACTTGTATTTGGTTGATTAACTTATTACTTTAACTATTGTAACTTTGTTCTTGCCTTGTCTAATACACAATGGCCTATAATGCTATTTGTAATTTACATTATATTCCTACCAAAAATGAAAATCCTCAATCATTTTTCCAGTCCATTCTATATAATAATAACGATGTCCCTATAACAAATAACATGTTGTGATCCTATAGTTTATCGTGTTATAACAATGGTCAAATCTACGGCAAGAACTCCAGAGGAACTTTAACCAGATGTATCTTATAGTGAATATACTAAATAAAATAATAGCATTCATTCCAAAATTAATTCCACAGATATGATTCATTCAGATTTTCATTTAGCCCATTCTATCAGATTTACATTCCACAACATTTGAATAGGCTTCATCCATAGAAATACTTCGATGCAGAATTTACAGATTCATTCTATCAGATATCTAACTAATCAACATTCATCCAGAGAAAGGTTAGAATAACATATCTGAATCAATTCACGGGAAGACAAAGGGAACAACCACGCTCCTCCCAACTGTAGAACATGGCATCCAAAACCACTTGTCCTGTTCGCCCCCTAGTCTGACCATGAATCCCTGAGGGAAAACTTGGAATTTCTCCTCATCAATGTCTTCCTCTATCAGTAGTCTTCTCCTTTCCTCACACTCAGCAAAATATTGTTCATAACAACAAGAAATCAATAGTTCTTTTCCCCCAGCATACTAGGCAGTGTCCTGCCTCCTCACATATGTTATATATCCAAGATTATTTTTGCCTAGGTATTTTCCCTCCCTTGGGATTTTTTGCATCTTTTCAAATCCCTAATTTTTAGGGGCTGCGAATGGCCAAATTTCTGATTTTCCACTTGTAACAATCATCCCTGAGGTAGTTCTAACATGTTCCCCACTCATGGAGTCATGGTCAGCTTATTTTAACATGTCTGTTCCATTTGTCCTCCTCCAATCAATGTAAAATATTTTTTTTTATACAAGTGTCATAATCAAGTATTTAGTTGACTCAGATCAGATCTCTGCCCAACCGTCATAATCCTTAATTACAATTAACCAAATTTGAAATTTGAAATTGCCATAAATGGAAAAAAATTTCCAAATTCGAATTTGCCAAAAACAGAATAATTTTCCTAATAAATTTCAAATTCAAAAATTAATTTATTTTGGGGATGTCACATCCTTTCCCCCTTCAATAAAACACTATCCTCAATGTTCGTTTCTTTCCTGGAATAGGATTGGATGATATTTCTACAAATCTCCCTCCAACTCCTAGGTGGCCTCCTCAGGGATAAAGTGCTTCCATTGTGCCTTTACTTGAGCGACGACTCTGTTCCGACGTGTTATTTCTCTCCGGTCCAGAATACGCAGGGGTTCTGCATGGAAATCTCCTTCTGGTTATAGATGCACCAAGTTCCAATCGATCATATGAGTAGGGTCATGAACATAATTCTTCAACAAAGAAACATGAAATACATTATGAATTTTTAGATTGGCTGGAAGTGCAAGTTGGTATGCTACGGGTCCAATTCGATCTAGTATATCGAAGGGCCCACAAAACCTTGGTGCCAACTTGGCATAGTTTCCTAACTTCAACGAACTTTTCTGGGATTTGGCCTTTAAATAAACATGGTCTCCCACTTGAAATTCCAAGTGTCTTCTTTTCTGTTCCACATAACTCTTTTGCCTATCCTGTGCCTCCTTTAAGTTCTATTGTACTTTTCTTACCGTATTCTCTATTTCTTGGAGCATCTATGGTCCAACCATGAGTCGGTCAACTGTGTTATCCCAGCTAATTGGAGTCCTACATTTTCTATCGTACAGTACCTCGAAGGGGCTCAACTTAGCTGAATTTTGGTACCCATTGTTATATGCAAATTATACCAAGTGCAGGTAGTCTTCCCACTTGCTTGGTTTTGTTCTTACGTACATGCGAAGCATATCCTCTATGATTTGGTTCATTATTTCAGTTTGTCCATCCGTTTGTGGATGATAACTCGTACTGAAATTCAAATTAGTATTTAGCCCTGCAAAAAATTATTTCCAAAAAGCAGATGTGAATTTTACGTCTCTATCCGAAATCACCATTTTAGGAATACTATGCAGTCTAAAAATTTCTTTCATAAATATTTCAGTGATGTTTATAACTTTAAAAGTAGACTTTACAGGAATAAAGTGTGCAGACTTACTGTGTTTATCGATTACAACCATAATAGAATCATTATGTTTCTGAGTTTTAGGCAAACCTGTAATAAAGTCCAACGATATGGTCTCCCATTTCCATTCTGGTACTAGTAAGGGCTATAATAGGCCGCCTTTACCTGTTGACGATATTGGCACTTAGCTATTCATTTTGTTGTTTCACCCTTCATATTAGGCCAATAAAATAATTTTCTAAGTGTTGTTATCGTTTTATGGTATCCTGGATGACCAGAATACAGTTTCTTATGCACTTCATCCAAAACTGTTATCTTTAACTCTGTCGAATATGGTATGTAAAGTCTGTTTTTAAATTGTACTAGGCCATTTTTATCGATACCCATATTTGGTTTGTTAGGGTTTACTGTAGTGTTTTGTAATTTTGCCACTATCTTAGTGTAATTTTCGTCGTTAATACATGCAGTCCTTATTCTCTATTCCAGATCACTTTCTGCCCTACTGACATTCAATTCAAATAATCCATGGACTCTTCTACTTAAAGGATCTATTACCTTATTTTCCTTACCCCTGATATGTCTTACCTCAAAGTCAAATTCGCTCAAGAAGGCTAGACACCTTGCTTGCCTTGCATTAAGATATGGCTGAATAAAAAAATATTTCACACTGCTATTACTTGTCAGTAATAGAAATTTTCTTCCCATTATGTAGTGTCGCCACATTTTTAAGGCGTGTATTACCATTACTAATTCTAAGTCATGAGTGACATAGTTTTTCTCATGCTCCTTTTATTTCCGAGACTCATAACAAATAACGTGTCCTTATTGAGTTAGGACACCACCTAGTCCTTCTTTACTCACATCAACATAGATGATAAAGTCTTTATCTGGGTCTTCTACCTTTAAAATGGGTGCGGTTGTCAATAATTCCTTCAACTTGTTAAAACTATCTTAACACTTCTGTGACCGGTTAAAATTGGTCCCTTTCTTTTGTAATGATGTGATAGGGTAGGCTATTTTGGAAAACCCCTCTATAAATCTGTGATAATATCCAGTAATTCCCATGAATGACTAGATATATGCTACATCCTTAGGTGTCGGCCATTCCATGATGCCTCTTATTTTCTCAGCTTCGACTGCAATGCCTTCTGCATAAATTACATGTCCTAGGCACTGTATTTTCTTTTGATAAAAATCACACTTATCGAATTTAGCGTACAATTTGTTCTTCCTCAAGGTTTGTAGAACTATTCTCAAGTGTTGTTCATGTTCTTCTTTTGTTTTAGAGTAGACCAGAATATCGTTGATAAATACCAGTACGAACTTGTCCAATTACTGACTAAAAATATTGTTCATTAGACACATAAACGTGGTTGGTGCATTCGTGAGTTTGAAAGGTATAACTACAAATTCGTAATGTCTGTATCTAGTTCTAAAATCTATTTTTCTTATGTCCTCATATTTTATTCTAACTTGGTGGTATCTGGATCATAAATCCAACTTCAAAAATATCTTTGCCCCACCTACTTGATCGAACAGATCATTTATCCTCGGTAAGGGGTACTTGTTTTTAATAGTCATTTTATTCAATTGTCTATAGTCGATACATAGTATTAGAGTACCATATTTCTTTTTCAAAAAGAGGACTGGTGCCTCCCTTGGTGAAATTCTCAGTTTGATATACTCTTTGTCCAATAATTCCTGTAGTTGAATTTTTATTTCTGTCAATTCCGGCAAACGCATCCGGTAAGGTTCTTTAGAGATAGGGGCTGAACCAGGTAGCAGGTCTATAGAAAAGTCTATTTCCCTTCTAGGGGGTAATTTAGGTATTTCATCAACAAACACGTCTTTGAATTCATGTAGAACAACAAAGTCTTCCAAGTTGGGTTTATCTTATTTTTCTAACAAGTTTGTTACTTGGATGGCATAAACTTGGCACCCCTTCCTCATGCATTTCTTGAATTGTATTGCTGAAAGTTGTCTAACTGATACTAGTTTTTGTATACCCTGGATTGTCCTAGTAGTATCATTTTCGTCTTCATATTTAAGTGTCTTTGTATAACAATCTAGTACTTCTTTGTTATTTTATAACCAATCCATTCCGATAATCACATCATAGGATCCTAGTGGTAGAATGTTCAGATTTTTTCTTATGTTTTTACCATCTAAACTGAACTCATAATCATAAATAAAGTCAACCACTTTCCTTTTAGTTCTTGTTGCTAGTTGTACCAACCATGATTTTGCGTGTCTCATTTTCTTAAGTCTATTTGACTCTACTATACTAGGAGTGATATAAATTAACGTAGCTCCAGGATCAATTAAAACATAAATTCGAGTGTTATTGATTTTAACTTCAATTTCCACCACAAAGGATTGGTGGTCAACTTGTCGACCATCTACAACCGCATTGATTCGATGCAAGATTCTACCTACATCACCCACCATCAAGGCTTCTTGCAAATTATGAACAACATTTATGTTTGTTGAATTAAAACGTGGACAGTTCCTCCTCAGATGAGGTTCTCCACATTCACAACATTTTAACGGTTCTCGGGGGTTGTCCCTAAACTTCTTTATTCCCATGTTTGTCGGTTTACCACCTCCTTGTGTTCTTGGATGGTTTGAGTGAAAATATTTCCTTAGAAATATTTTTGTTTCATTCCGATAAGGGGTTGGTTGGTATCCCTTCTTCCGCTGGTTCATTCGGTCTTGTTTCTTATTCTTCCAAGATTTGGGAAATTCTGTCCACTGTTTGTATTGGTCATAACACATTCGAGCCTTTCTGAATACTTCACTTAGGGACTTTGGATCATCGAATTCAATTATTTCCTTGTAGGACTGTGGTAAACAACTCAGGAACCACTGGATTTTTACTTTATCCTCCCGGATATAAGGTACAAACCTTAGTAGTTCCGGGAATTTATTTATTAGATCTTCCATAGACATTTGACCAAGTCGTAACTCAGAGAATTCTTCCATTTTTCTTTCATAGTAGCTTTCAGATAGGTATTTTTTCTTAAAGTCATACCATTCCATCTATTTCTCCTTTAGGCCCATGGCCAATTTCAGATCTTGCCACCAAATGCTAGCTTTTCCTTTCAGATTATAACTGGCCATTCTGACCTTCATATTGCTGGAATAGTTGTATATTTGGAAATATTTTTTGATGTATAATAACCATTCTTCGGCTTCCTCCCCTATTTTGGATTCCCCATCAAAGGTAGTTGGTTTAATTTTCTTAAATTCGCCTTCAAGGTGGTCTACCTATTTTCTTTTTCTGTATGTTTTTGTTTTATCTTCAACTGAAGGTGTACCTTCAGATGAGCTATCCCCTCTTTCAGCTTCAGGGCTAGAATTCTTGGAGGCCCTTTTACTAACCTCTTCTTCCTGGTTTTCATCCTTTGGGGATTTCTTTGTTATTATACTTTGCAACAAGACATCATTTATTTCTTGCAGCTCCTGCTATGCTTTCTTCAATTTCTCATTATCGGCTTTGAAAACCTGCAGCTCAGCAATGAGATTCCTCATTGTTTCCAGAACTTCAGTAGGTGAGCTTCTGTCAATATTTTGTCTTGGTTCTTCAGGATGTCTTTGTTCAGGATTCCCATCTTGGTCTTCCATGATTAACATGAAACAGAAAAGGGTTTTCTGTTTGTAACAATAAAAGTTTATTATCTTTACATAAACAAAAATATGTATTAAGTAAATAATGTGGCCCTGTTCAAGGTCCAAGACTTGTAACCTTTTCTCTGATACCATATGTAATGTACATCAAATTCGTCATAAAAAAAAAATTCTATGAGGCATAATTATCCCAATTATACTTTACTTGTTTATCATTAGATGGAAGAGATCCTTCATTACTGTTATAAATTTTCTATGATGATATTTATATTCGTCCTCCTGCATGATGCCACTTATGTGCCTGTTTATATTGATTGCTATAGAAACCTATAAGGTAAATTCTCCAAGAATTTTAGAAAATTCCCCTCTTTCTCTCCAACTTACTCATCTATGTACATCATATCTATACCATAGACTAGGCTTAGGACTTGCAATACTAGGTCTTTCTTTACATAAGAGATTTCTATAGGTTGCACGCAATAAAATTTAATCTAACCATTTGAAATGAACACTTTCTTATCATACATATATTTATACACACACACACACACAAACATATATATATATATATATATATATATATATATATATATATATAGCCACGGGTAAGGATCTATAACCACGGTTTGAAAAGGAATGGCTTGGCGGTAATGCATTTAGCATTACTATTGCATTTTTCGATTTTTGATGGGTTCCCTTTTATGAATATCTAAGTTAATAATATTATCGTTCCCTTACCCCGCAAAGTTTGAGTAACGAGAACTTGATCAAAATCGACTTAACCAACGAAGCTCTAACGAGTCTTCTCTTCAGACTTTGAGTTAACTATAACCAAATAGTTTTCATGTACGTGTATTAACTTGTAGAATCTCGTAAGACTTCATTTACTTCATGAATTAACTTGATGGGAGAGAGTGGATTACTGTCAGGTGGGAGTTAAGTCAATGCGTCTATTGTTTAATGCAACCTATGAGTGCGAGTTACAATGCTCTTACTCAGCCTTACGCCCATTCTAGTCATGCCAACTATGCCTCGTCACATGGTTAAGACGTCCTTCGTACTTTCATCATTTAACTAAGTAGGTAGGGTTCCTATTAGGGTTTTTGTGCGTTTATGGTTCTCATTATGGAATTTTACGAAATGGCTTTGTGTATTACTTCTTTAGTAGAGAGGTATGTCGACAATGGAGGTTTGTTTGACCGACAAACAAACAACATAACTCTACTTCCCCTGGTATTTTTTTAACATATTACTCTGGTCAAATAGAGAGGTGGCTCTTCAAGAAAAAGAAAACTATTTCGTTTATTCTTTACGATCAGAACTCCCTTATTGTTATTCCTCTATAAACATTTATGGTTGTCTGTTGTTCTTGTAGGAGGGGTACTGTTTTGGTCATTCCTTCCTTGACACTTCTAAGAATACGGTGTCTGTCTACTTGTTTAGGGAGAAAACAATCTGTATCACTTGTCTGTGTTGTAACTCCTAAGGCTTCGTAACCCTCTGCTATCGTTCTTATACAACCCATAAGACGAGGCCATGAAGTTAAATTTCATGAGGTTGTGTGAGAATTCCCTTTCGAAAAGGCAAGGTCCCACTGTGGAATACTGCATATATATTTTTTGTTTCCTTTCGTTGTACAGGGGTGAATCCCTACTTCCATAGTTTATCCAATTTGGTTTGTTCCTTCGCATGTGTTGTTTTCTTTAAGTCTAAAGGATTTCCATCTGGGGTCAAATAAAATGTGACCTCTGCGGTTTGAATAGTTCAGTAGTGATATCCTACGGTACATCAAACCCTTTGCCTAAATTAGTTATTGTCTTTATCATGGTCAATCCATTTGGAATTCAATAGAAGAAATATCTTTGTAATGTTTATTGAGTTGTAACTTTTTTATGTAATTTGGATTCTGGAAAGTTTAGACTCAAACAATTAGGTATAGTCTCGATTCTATATGAAAAGCTTGTTGCATGTTTCACATAGTATGTCTTGTACCATTTATGGATTTAAAATGAAACTTAATACTGTATTATTGTATTTCATTAAAATCCTGGCTACTGTGTAAAGTCTTACCTTCTTTTTGTTTTATTCATTTCAAGAATTGGTATGTATCACTAATGATGGGCCCTGTTTGATGCGAGGGTACCCATTAGAGAGTTATTGCACCATCCGCCCTCGACCCAGGTGTCTGTCCAGATGGAAGGCGACAAGGGAAACGAAAAAACATGCGAGCCTGCGAATCATAAGGTAAGTATTATCTTGGAATACTCCGTTATTAACAATTATCAATCTATTTGGTGTTATTTTTACTTTTCTTGTATATATTTATTGATATTCGTAAATGGTAAATCTTTCCAAGCTTTCATCTACACAAAGATTTCGAATGTTTCATCCTCATCTTCGGTGCAAAAGGTATTCGAGTTCCCTTTTGTAAACCTTTCAGGAGTCCCAGCAGACTCGATTGCAATTTAGATTTATATACATTCGGTATAATTTTGCTCGGTCTCCTATAGTGGCTAGAAAGAGGGAAATTCCCAATTGTATTCTTAAGTTTTTGTTTCGACTGCTATAAGTAATGACTTCTTCGAAGATTTTTCTATAGGATTTTCTTTCCCGTTTGTTTGAAATAATGTAATGATTGTTGTATTATTCATATCTTTCACCACTCGGGTTTCATCCTAGACTGGAAATTTAATTACTATGGCCGTTGTTTAAATTGTAGATTCACTTTCGAACATCTATGAAATTCAAACTTACAATTATGCATTATTTGGAAGGAACTTATATAATTTTGAAGGTCAATACTTTGAAAAATTACTCCTTTGTATAGACATTTTCATATTACCTCTATAAAGCTCTATCATTTTGTTTACTTTGACGTTTGTCTTGTTTTATTGTTGAAATGCTTAAATATCTGAGTTTATCAGGGTAATGTACTAAATATGCAATTCTATGATTATACCCGCAGCACACACACATATATATAGACACACACACACACACACACACACACACACACACACACACACACACACACACACACATATATATAACCGTTCTGTTAATACTTTGACTGTGTAGGGGGATTCTATTTAACTAGTAATAGTTTGCACTTTCAATTACATGATGTGTGTACATAACTTGATAATTGTATAATGCCATTTCCATACCATCCTACTGTAACGATTGTCGAATGGACAATTACATATATATATACATCACTTAATATTTCATGAATCCCTTAATATAGTGGTTGTTCGTTCCAATTTGGTCCTTCTAGTCTGTACAATTTGAAAGAAAAACTTGAATGTTCTTATCAACAGATAATCTTATGATAGGTAGAAATCTTTTAGAATTATTACTTGTATCTTATTTATTAACTTATTACTTTAACTATTGTAACTCTATTCTTGCCTCGTCTAATACACAATGGCCTATAATGCTATTTGTAATTTACATTATATTCCTACCAAAAATGAAAATCCTCAATCATTTTTCCAGTCCATTCTATATAATAATAGTGATGTGCCTATATCAAATAACATGTTGTGATCCTATAGTTTATTTTTTTATAACAGTTGTCAAATATATGGAAAGAACTCCAAAGGAACTTTAACCAGGTGTATCTTACAGTGAATATACCAAATAAAAATAATAACATTCATTCCGAAATTAATTCCATAGATATGATTCATTCATATTTTCGTTTAGCCCATTCTATCAGATTTAAGTTCCACAACATTTGAATAGGATTCATCCATAGAAATACTTCGATGCAGAATTTACAGATGCATTCTATCAGATATCTAACTAATCAACATTCATCCAGAGAAAGGTTAGAATAACATATATGAACCAATTCACGGGAAGACAAAGGGAACAACCACGTTCCTCCCAACTGTAGAACAGGGCAGCCAAAACCACTTGTCATGTTCTCCCCCTAGCCTGACCATGAATCCATGAGGGAAAACTTGGAATTCCTCCTCAGCAATGTCTTCCTCTATCAATAGTCTTCTCCTTGCCTCACACTCAACAAAACAGTGTTCATAACAACAAGCAATCAATAGTTCTTTTCCCCCATCATACTAGACAACGTCCTACCTCCTCACATATGCCATATATCCAAGATTATTTTTGCCTAGGTTTTTTCCCTCCCTTGGGATTTTTTGCATATTTTCAAATCCCTGGTTTTCAGGGGCTGCCAATGGCCAAATTCCTAATTTTCCACTTGTAACAATCAGCCCTGAGGTAGTCCCAACATGTTCCCTACTCATGGAGTCATGGTCAACTGATTTTAACATGGTTGTTCCATTTGTCCTCCTGCAATAAATGTAAAATATTTTGTTTCATAAAAGTGTCATAGTCAAGTAGTTAGTTGAGTCAGATCAGATCTCTGCCCAACAGTCATAATCATTAATTACAATTAACCAA
>ML788854.1:35528-46484 GCA_009831015.1 Picea engelmannii
TAGCCTATAGGCTACAGGTCCCACTCTATCAAAAATTTCAAAGGGTCCACAATACCGAGGTGTCAACTTGGCACAAGATCCCATTCTCAAGGAGATTTTCCTAGGTCTAACTCGGAGATACACATGATCCCCTATTTTGAACTCTCTAAGAGTCCTTTTTTTGTCTCCATAGATTTTTTGTCTATCTTGAGCTATTTTTAGATTCTGTTTTATCTTAATTACTTGATGTTCCATTTCTTTCAGAATGTATGGCTCGATTGTAATTCTATTTACCAGATTATTCCAACTGATTGGAATCTTGCATTTTCTACCATATAGGGATTCAAAAGGGCTCATATTCAATGACTCTTGATAGCAATTGTTGTAGGAAAAATCTACCAGTGGTAGGTAGTCTTTCCACTTCTTAGGATGATGCATTACATGCATCCTTAACATGCCCTCTAATACTTGGTTTACCCTCTTTGTCTATCCATTAGTTTGAATTTAGTCTCAAAACTAGCCATTAAAGATTTCCAAAAGATTGAAGTAAATTTTGTATCTTTGGTGGACTCTAGGTTTTCTTCGTACGATGTCTGTCAACATGACCAGTTGTTGGTTCATGTTGTAGTTGCCTTTGTATATTTGATAAGCTTTGCAGTAGGACTGCATTGATTTCATTTTGTGTTTCCTACTCTTTTATCAACCTTTTTGTTAGCACCGAAAGTCACCCTTCATATTGCGGGAAAGGCAAGCCCGATACCCATCAGAGTTTTATGTCACAGGTTGGTTATAAAAAAGTCAAATGGGCGCAAACTCAGGAAAATATTGCCTTAACTCAGAAAACTGGACTGACATGCACTAGCATATGAGGTCGTAGTTTAACTTCAGACAGTGAGTTGTAGTAAGGGTGAGTAGGAGGAAGACTTCGGTGAGAAAATGTAAATATCTACAAAGGAAATCAAGTCTCTCAGCAGGCCAAGGAGGAACAATTTAAACACGAGAACTTCTCAAATTTAAATCTCAAAGAAGCTGGAAGGAACTATAACAACACTATAATCAAACATTCATCATAATGCAGTCACAGTAATTCAAGTGAATCATTCAATACTGAACTCTTTCAACTGGAAACAAGAGGGAGTAAGAAAGTTGACTATAATTAAACAAGATTTTTCACAAGCATATACATAACCAGATAACCATAGAGTTTATTAAAAATTTACAATACAGGAACTTTGCTCTACCATCCCCCTTAAGAAAATATCAAAATTGACTATTTATACTCAAAACAACTCTCTCCCTTCAGAAGAGCGATCTGGTCATGCATTCAAGTCTTGGTGTCTACATCTTCTTCTGTCATGCTGCACTTGCATTCTTCTGTCAGGCGCAAGATCATATCGGCATGGGCTTTGCAGAAAAATTCACTTGACAGGGAACTTTGGCTGACAAATCTATTTTCCATGGTCAGCTCCTCCATGCTTTCCATTTACGAGTTGAAACGAGGTTTCAACTACCTCCCCTATTTCCATTAACTAACTGCATCGGCATCTGGATGGAGCCCTGACACCCATGAATGCCCCAGGTGAACTCACGACTCTTTCGAGTCAATTTTGGCACCTCGAGGCCACACAACTCTTTCTCTTTACTCAACTCGGGTGCTCCAGCCTTCCGCGTAGCTCCTTCCCACTGCCCCATGTGACTGCGGGCCGCGACCACGTGCTTTTCCCGCATGACATTTCGGGGCTTTGCATTTCAGGAGTTTTCATTCCTCTTGATCTCCAACATCCCGATGCCCGAAATCGCAAAATGGCCCCAATTGGATCAGCGATTGGATCCTCTTCAAACCGACGACCAAGCTCACCCCTTCGAAAACTTTGATCGACCATCACTCGATCTAGAGCCCACCTTCATTTAGCTCTGCTTCCATATGACCCTGGGTAGTGACCGTGAGCCTAGTCCCCAGGTGCATCACAATTTCGCATTTTTTGAACTTGTGATGCACTCCATGCTCAAAACCCCGAGTCGTGAAATCATGATTTCTTGGATCAGGTGCCATGCGTCCCCTAGTTGGATAACTTAGATTATTTCATGATTTTTCGTTTCACGAGTCTCTAAGACTCTACCCTCTTACTTTCCCAACTCACAAAATCATGAAAAGTTGATCCAACGGTCCATCTTTCTCCTTTGATCAACGGTTGCGATCTTGTCGCAATTTCATATTTCGTGAGTTCTAAAAACTCTGCTCTTTGACCTTTCTAACTCCCAAAATTGTGAATATGTTGATCATGCACCACATGTTCCTTTGAAATGAACGGCCCAGATCTCATGATTCTGGGCCTCGGTCTGATGTTAATCTTTGCGCAACTCTATAATCTCGATTGCCCGATGGTCACCGATCTGATTTATCTGATGGATCTGACAGCTGAGACTGAGCTTGTGCTTGATGGATTTTCGTCGACCCGATATGTGTGTGCCTTTGCACAATTGCACCCCAAATTTGGATACAAATGCACATGGTGGGTTTTTAAACCCCTTTTCTTGTATTTGGTCACCCAATGGCCAACTCCAAAGGAAAAATATCCCCTTGCAAGAATATGTGATAACATTAGGCTCCATGGGGAATAGAGTCCTCTCTGCGAGGCTCTAAGATCTCCTTTTGCAGTTCTAGACGCCTTCTATTTAGGCTATGGAGTCAAGCTCAAAACACACTGCTAAAAATATAGGCCGAAAGTAAATACAAATAGACACACATTCTTCAAGGGGCATATTTATGTACAATCCTAAACTAATTGATTTTTTACATAGTGCTAGGTGAAAGCAAACTTCCACCATAGCCATTCAAGAAACTTCCTAGCTGTGAGTTTGTTTACTCTGTCAATGATCAGCAACACGTGAAATAATTGTGATAGCAGAATGATTACATCCTTCAGCTTTTCTCCACATAGCAATAGTGGGATCAGACCTGGAGGTTTTGAATCATGGAGGAAATGCGACTGCATGTACTCCCCCACGAGCTCATAGAATGAGTGGCAAACTCTAGAAAATTTGTAGCAGAAAGACTACTCTATTCCACAACTTCTCACACATGGTTGCATGTCTCTATAAATCACAAGTGGGTGAGAATTTAATGCAGGCTGACTGACCTCAGACGATGGTTTCTCACTGATAGGCTCTGGACAGGATATAAACTATCCACTTAGCTCCTCCTTTACATGTTGCTCTGTGTCTTCTGCGGGTCTAGGATAAATGATTTCCACCCTATGATTTTCCTTAATTAATAAAGGAAAAGGCTCTATAGTGTGGTCTTATAAGTCTTTCATAACACCATACTCACCTGTGAGTATTGGTGAACTAATGCAATTTGAACATTTTAGAAAATATGAAATGTAGGACTCCATGTATATAGCCACGGGATCATGAATATTGTGACAGAATCCTGGCTGCTTTAGAAGGCCAGGATGCTCCTCTGAAAAAATTTCTTTGCTCGTAAATAAATTCCCTTCTTGTTCTTTTGAAACCAACTCTTGATCATCAACATTTGTCATCTCTTCTTCATAAGAATGGTCACAAGATAAATGTGAAGCAAGATTTAGAACATCATAACTATGATTAGCCAAGAACATATAGTTATCTATGCAATCGTCCACTGCTATATGATCAAAATGTTCCAGAGTTTGATCATAAGATTGATATGCATTCATGTCCATAGAAAAATCTGCAAATGTTGAAGAACCTGATTCCAACTGTGAATCACACCTACTTCCTGGTTGTTGTTCCAGATCTGATTCATGTTCACTATCTTCTTGCTCAGAATCTGAAACAGACTGACAATCTTCTTCCTCATGTTCATACAAATCTGCCTACCTATGAACCCACTTGCTAGCCCTGATGTTCTCTTCAACCTCTCCAACATCCTCAAACTGATGTCTCAACAATGAATATTTCCTTTCTCTTAGGAGAAGGAAGAGATCTGGATGCTGAGCCATGATATAGTACACCATGGCAACAGTCTCTGTGGGTTTGATCTCCACATGCATGCTACGATAGATGTTGTAAAACCTCCTTTTGAAGACAGGCAATGATTCCTCTTCCCCTCTCCTCAAGGCATTAAACTCAGACCAATATTGATCAAGGGATTTTTTCTCACCCCAACACTTCAAAAATGCATGGTATAGCTCGATCCAAGAGCCAATAGAATCGGCTTCTAGAAATCTAAACCACACCACAACATCTCCAAATAGGGAAAGTGAGAACATCCTCATGGTAACATCATCATCAACAATCTCAAACTGATCAATAAAGTTCTCAAATTCCCCCAAGTGCCTCTCAGCTGTAACATGATCTTCCCCAGAAAACCAAGGAAGATGCTCAAAGGAATCACAAGGATAAGGGTTAAGGTGACATGGAAGATTCAAGGGTTTAAACAACTTATTTATGATTTTAATTTGAAAAGCAGTGGGTTGAATATTGGATTCAGCAAGAGGATGGGGAGGCTCAACAGGAATAACAAGAGGTAACAATATTTGAGAAGACTGTGAATTATTTTCAACCTCCTTGGGGCTACAAGAGTGATCAATTTCAAGAGGAGATGCAATACAGATCTCATTTTTATGAATAGGCAGAGGTGAAGGCATGAGATCAGTATCTACAATAGAAGAAGGTGGGATGCTTTCTTCGTCCAAGGATGGATGAAAAAAATAAGGCTTAAGGACATCTGAATATACAAAGCAGAGGATAATCCTCTTTATATGGGAAGGGAAAAAGGGAAATGAGCTAATAAAGAAAAACAGGATTTCACGAAGCAAGCTCCTAAATTGATACCTGGTCTTCCCCTTCCATATGGTCATATTTCTATCAACAGGATCCTCCTAGTGAAGTCTTTGATTGTGGAGTTGCTAGGTGAATATGAAAAATGAGTGTGTCTAGTCTTTGTTCACCATAAAAAACCAGAGTTGATCGTTGTGTTCTCCCAAGGGCTACCGGGTGTAGCCAAAAGAAGCCATACTAAAATAGTGGAGCTGAGACAGTGGAGTCACCTCAGTGGAGTCATCAGGTGCACAGTTGCAATATTCAATGTACTAGGTTCTGATGCACCCTCAAAACATGTAAGCTTTGTCGTTCAATCCCAGGGAAAATCTTCAATTTCGTCCCCGGCAACGGTGCCAAAAATGTTAGCACCGGAAGTCGTCCTTCATATTGCGGGAAAGGCAAGCTCGATACCCATCATAGCTTTATGTCACAGGTTGGTTATAAAAAGGTCAAATGGGCGCAAACTTAGGAAAATATCCCCTTAACTCAGAAAACTGGACTGACATGCACTAGTAGATGAGGTCTTAGTTTAACTTTAGACAGTGAGTTGTAGTAAGGGTGAGTAGGAGGAAGACTTCGGTGAGAAAATGTAAAGATATTTCGAGGACATCAAGTCTCTCAGCAGCCCAAGGAGGAACAATTTAAACACGAGAACTTCTCAAATTTAAATCTCAAAGAAGCTGGACGGAACTATAACATCACTATAATCAAACGTTCATCATAATGCAGTCACAGTAATTCAAGTGAATCAGTTAATCATGAACTCTTTCAACATCAAAAGGAAACAATAGGGAGTAAGAAAGCTGACTATCATTAAACAAGAAGTTTCACAAGCATATACATAACCAGATAACCAGAGACTTTATTAAAAATTTACAATACCAGAGCTTTTGTCTACCATCCCCCTTAACAAAATATCAAAACTGAGTATTTATACTCAAAACAACTTTCTCCCTTCAAAAGTGTGCTCTGGTCATGCATTCAAGGCTTGGCATTTGCATCTTCTTCTGTCAGGCTACACTTGCATTCTTCTGTCAAACGCAAGATCAGATTGGCATGGGATTTGCAGGAAAATTCAATTGATAGGGAACTTTGGCTAACATCTCTATTTTCCATGGTCGACTCCTCCATGCTTTCCATTTATAAGTTGAAACGAGGTTTCAACTACCTCCCATATTTCCATTAACTAATTGCATCGTGATTTGGATGGAGCCCTGACACCCATGAATTCCCAAGGTGAACTCGCAACTCCTTCGAGTCAATTTTGGCACCTCGAGGCCACACATCTCTTTCTCTGTACTTAAATCGGGTGCTCCAGTATTCCGCGCAGCTCCTTCCCACTGCCCCATGTGACCGTAGGCCACAACCACGTGCTTTTCCCACTGGACATTTCAAGGCTTCACATTTCAACATTTTTCACTCCTCTTGATCTCCAACGTCTCGATGCCCGAAATCATGAAATGGCCCCCCTTGGATTAGCGGTTGGATCCTCTTCAAACCGACGACCAAGATCACCCCTTCAAAAAATCTGGTCAACCATCACTTGATCAAGAGCCCACCTTCATTTAGCTCTGCTGCCATATGACCCTAGGCAGTGACCATGAGCCTAGTCCCCAAGCGCATCACAATTTGACATTTCACGAACTTGTGATGCGCTCCATGCTCAAAACCTTGAGTCGCGAAATCCTGATTTCTTGGATCATGTGCCATGCATCCCCTAGTTGGACAACTCAGATTATTTCACGATTTCACGTTTTGCAAGTCTTTAAGACTCTACCCTCTTACTTTCCTGACTCACGAAATCAATAAAATTTGATCCAACGGTCTAACTTTCTCCTTTGATCAATGGCTACGATCTTGTCATGATTTCACATTACGTGAGTTCTAAAAACTCTGCTCTTTGATATTTCTGACTCGCAAAATCACGACTATGATAATTGTGCACCATGTGTCCCTCTGAAATGAACAACCCAGATCTCACGATTTTGGGCCTTGGTTTGATGTTAAACTTTGTGCAACTCTATAATCTCGATCGCTCAATGGTCGCCAATCTGATTTATCTAATGGATCCGACAACTGAGACTTATCCTGTGCTTGATGGATTTTCGTCGACCCAATATGTGCGCACCTTTGCACAATTGTGCCCTGACTTTGGATACAAATGCACATGGTGGGTTTTTAAGCCTGTTTTCTCGCATTTGGTTACCCAATGGCCAACTCCAAAGGAAAAATATCCCCTTGCAAAAATATGTGATAACACTTTCATTATCAACGTTACAACTCTATAATTCTACCATGAGGCTTCTTACAGTTTTAGCCAGATCCGGAGGGGTTTCCACCACCCTCCTTTCATCAGATTCTTCCTCTCTATTGTGGGATCTTTCCCCCAATTCATGGTGTGTCACCATCCTTTATTTTGTATTTTTCCTGTGGTCTACTGACTTCTTGAGTGCTGATAAAACATTTTTTGTTAGTTAATGGTCTATTAGTTCATGAACAACACACAACTCATATTTTCCAAACACACACAACAATAGAAAATTAAATTCCTTTCTTCAATATAAGTTTAACTAAGCCTCTTAATAATGGGGTAAGATAGGGTGTCACCCCTAAAATTTCTTTAAATAATATTTTTAAGCAACTCGTTCCTGAGCTCAAGCAGGCCAACTATTGTAATCTGGCTCTAATACCAATTTGTAACACACCCAACCCCTAAGTACCCTTTTTTAGGGATGGGGCATCAACATTTTTCTTACTCAAATCATATTGAATCATTTCCTCGAGATTATTCATCCTCTTCTACTCCCCCGTAGCTTTCTAACGACTGTTACCAAGCTCTAATCTGACCTTTGGTTGACTAGTTATGGCTTCTCGAAGTCCTTCGGGCATTCGTTGGTTAAGGGCCACGTGGATCCATCTCGTTTGTACCATTTCCAGGTTCCTACCTCTCGCATGGAAGGTCCATCCACCATCCAAACTAACAGTGATACTTAATCCTCATCTAACACACAAGCTAGAGAAGAATTCGATGCTTCGGCACTAAACATCCCTTTTATTTTATGCATGCATGTCCTCTGGAGTCCCAAATTCCTGAAGGATCCAAAAATATCCCTACGTGGCTCCAAACTTCTATCCTTTTGACTCACCCTCGACATTGTATTCCAAACCTCCTATGTCCTGAAGTCCTAGACTCCCTAATGGTCCATTCTCGCACGAGGGTGACATACTAGATGCCACAAAAATATAGGTGGGTCTCAAATACTCCTCCTGCCACATGGACCAAATAGGTAATTGCCAGAGATGACACACGGCAAGACGGATAGGACACGTGGCCCCTACAGTGGGTGACACATGTCACGTACTAATGGGTACGTAGGGTCGGTGAAATGTCTGGATCCAGGTGATATGTGGAACGTCAAACGTGGGTCCATGTCACTCTAGGTGACGTTTGCATACCATGTCACCCTGGACTGATCTCCTTCCAAGTCCTTCGATCTTATGGTCACAGTGTGTCCACATAACCCCTGGATCTACGGACTCCATTACTTCATAACTTCGTCGTTCAGGGGATTCGTGGGGTGGCTCCCTCCTTGCTCTCAGATTGGTCAATATCGGGCTGACCATGGTCTAGATCTGACGATTACATAAGATCCTGGAGGATCCCTAGATCTATGTTTCTCTTTCCTTCACCACTCCGACCTTCTGGGGTTTTATCTTTATGGCTAATCCACTTTCCTGAAGTAGGAATTTGTCAAAGTACCATACATGGGTACCTCCTCGGGATGATTAGAAGGTTAAGAGGGGTTCTTAATGAACTCCCCAATCTCACAGCTCTCCTCCCTTCGTAACTTCAATGTTCATGGAGTTTAATGATATAGCATCTCTGTTCTACTGAAGTGGAACTTCACTGAGGTTACCTCAGTGTAGATCCAATGGCTAAGGGGGCTCTTGAATACTCTCGAATCGGTGGTTTGCATTTCTTTGCGATGGGTAATTGGGTCAAGGTTTAACAGTGAGGCAGGTATGTCTGCCATGGTTAGGGAGACTATTAGGCGCCATTCAACATTGTGGGTAACTGCAACCATTAGTTTCTTTCGACCAGTTTATAAATGGTAGGCTAGAAACACTCTGACGCTCTGAAGCCAAAAAGGCTTAGCTCCTTTCGGGCCTAGCGTAGGGTTCCCAGACCTTGGTCACATGGGTCGTTCAAAAACTCTTGTGAGATGTGTGCTAATTCCTTTAGTCGTAAATGGGTTAAGTACATGGGCATGAGCCCTCGGTCACACAATGAGGATTATGAAGGAGACACCCTCCTTCCATAGGGTTTGAACTTATTATTCCCGCGAAGGTAGAGTCTAGAGGTCAACAGGACTTGATCATTCCAGTAAAACTTTCCCCGACACTCCTGCAACCTTACAACCCATAGCCATCTAGCTACTCAACTGAAGTAATTAGAAGACCCTTCAAAGCATGGGTTCACAAAGAAGGAATACACATTTCTACCTTAATCATTCAATACAAAACTTAGTCATAAACATATAAATATATTGATTCATCATTTTAATTTCAACACACAGAGCATGTGTGACATCCCCAAAATAAATTAATTTTTGAATTTGAAATTTCTTAGGAAAATTATTTTGTTTTTGGCAAATTCGAATTTAGAATTTTTTTTCCATTTATGGCAATTCCGAATTTTGAATTTGGTTAATTGTAATTAATGATTATGACTGTTGGGCAGAGATCTGATCTGACTCAACTAACTACTTGACTATGACACTTTTATGAAACAAAATATTTTACATTTATTGCAGGAGGACAAATGGAACAACCATGTTAAAATTAGTTGACCATGACTCCATGAGTAGGGAACATGTTGGGACTACCTCAGGGCTGATTGTTACAAGTGGAAAATCAGGAATTTGGCCATTGGGAGCCCCTGAAAATCAGGGATTTGAAAATATGCAAAAATTCCCAAGGGAGGGAAAAAACCTAGGCAAAAATAATCTTGGATATATGGCATATGTGAGGAGGTAGGACACTGTCTAGTATGATGGAGGAAAAGAACTACTGTTTGCTTGCTGTTATGAACACTATTTTGTTGAGTGTGAGGCAAGGAGAAGACTATTGATAGAGGAAGACATCGCTGAGGAGGAATTCCAAGTTTTCCCTCATGGATTCATGGTCGGGCTAGGGGGAGAACATGACAAGTGGTTTTGGCTGCCCTGTTCTACAGTTGGGAGGAACGTGGTTGTTCCCTTTGTCTTCCCGTGAATTGGTTCATATATGTTATTCTAACCTTTCTATGGATGAATGTTGATTAGTTAGATATCTGATAGAATGCATCTGTAAATTCTGCATCGAAGTATTTCTATGGATGAATCCTATTCAAACGTTGTGGAACTTAAATCTGATAGAATGGGCTAAACGAAAATATGAATGAATCATATCTATGGAATTAATTTCGGAATGAATGTTATTATTTTTATTTGGTATATTCACTGTAAGATACACCCGGTTAAAGTTCCTTTGGAGTTCTTTCCATATATTTGACCACTGTTATAAAAAAATAAACTATAGGATCACAACATGTTATTTGATATAGGCACATCACTATTATTATATAGAATGGACTGGAAAAATGATTGAGGATTTTCATTTTTGGTAGGAATATAATGTAAATTACAAATAGCATTATAGGCCATTGTGTATTAGACGAGGCAAGAATAGAGTTACAATAGTTAAAGTAATAAGTTAATAAATAAGATACAAGTAATAATTCTAAAATATTTCTACCTATCATAAGATTATCTGCTGATAAGAACATTCAAGTTTTGCTTTCAAATTGTACAGACTAGAAGGACCAAATTGGAACGAACAACCACTATATTAAGGGATTCATGAAATATTAAGTGATGTATATATATGTTGGAAATATGGCAATAGCAGAGAGGATTCAGAATGTCAAGGTTGTCATTGATGGCAATCGTCTATGGCAGAAGAAGCTAGATCATGACACAGCAATGAAGATGACATGGGTGCAGGAAGAATGTACAAAGGAGTGTTGGCATGTTTTACAGGCAGCATAGACTTGTCATTGATGGCAAGTACAGTAGTGATGATAGCTTAAGTACAATAGTGAAGATGGAAGGTTCAGAGAGGTGAATGATC
>ML788854.1:80281-98239 GCA_009831015.1 Picea engelmannii
AAGACTTTAGTCAAAATTAATGTAACCAATGTCAACAAACTTTATTCCACCTACTTCATAGATCTATATTCCAGCTACTTCATAGATCTATAAAGATAAATGTCAAGATTAATAGAGTATTTAAATTTATAAATTTATTTAAATAAAATAAGTAAATTTATTTAAAATTTATTTAATTAAATTAAATAAAATAAATTAAATTATCACACACAATAGAGTTAGAAACTACAATTAAAAAATTAAGAAATTTTTTTTCCTATAAAAATATTTGAATTATATAGTTTCAATAATTAAAATCTTCAATTTCATTTATTTTTCTCAATTTTTAATCAAAATTAAATAAATAAATAGATAGAAACTAGAAAAAAACATTTGGATTATACAATGTCAACAACTAAAATCTCCAATTTCATTCATCCTTTTCAATTTCTAACCAAAATTTAAGCAAATAAACGGATCAAAACTACAAAAAATTAAAACCTTATCACTTTTAGAATATGCATATATTTACGCTGAAAGGCGTATATCTATTGGAGATTTTAATTGTTGACATTGTATAATACAAATGTTTTTTTCTAGTTACGCCGAAAGGAATATACCTATTGGCAATGGGCACAATCTAAAATTCTAATCTGATGGCTAACAATTGAAGATGTTGGCATATTCTTAGTCGTCCTCCCAAATCAATGAATGTGATTTACTCTTCATAACTTCCTTCTATTTTTTAATGCATCCTTAACCTGTTTACTTTTTAACATTTACCTAATCATATTAATAAATTACTGTAGCACCATATAATTGCCACATTTAGATTATTAATGGGCACTACTTCAACTTCCTCCTCAGTTGTCCATGCGTCTTAGTTGTCCCCGCGTTTCATATTTAATGGCCGACCCACCTATTGCATGAGCATGGAGCGTTCGCGAGTTAGCGGCTGTGTCTTTCATGAATTTGGTAAAAGGCATAGGCTACACTGCATCTAAATATGCATGGGCAGTTAACTGAAAAGGCTGAAATGGATCGTGGTTCTTGAGATCGTAAGTGGGAAACAATGCGTGGATGCAAGACTACCTGCCTCTCTTCAGCTTCTTCTTGAATGGGTGAGTCTCTGTTTTGATGAAGATAACTTCAGTTTGATCATTATATCAAAAAGATCTTTTATTACACATGAAATATTCAAATGATATAACTACCACAACCACTAATTACCAGTTGATACCTTTCAGCGTTCTCAGCCGCGAGTTAGCCATAGAATGACATACAAATTTTCAAGTAAGGAGGCCCCAATTCGGCAGTCGGGGCCAATCATGAAATTGGGACTTTGCCATAAAAGTATTTGGGGAGGGAGGCCCAAATTTGGTAGTCAGGGCCAATTGAAAAATAAGGACAAGGGAAGATGTGAAGTAGTGAAGAGAGGTCCTAATTTGAGAATCAATTCGATCATGAAATAAGGATAAAAAAAGGTTTCGACCAAAACTTCATCAAATTCGAAAGCAAGTTCAAAGTTTGAACCATGGGTTGACAAGATGCCTGAATAGAAAATCAGATTCAATTCGGAAATCAAGAGGAATTTCAAGTACCAAAAGTAGACGAATGACTTGATTAAAAAATTGGGCCTGATATCAAAGTTGGAGAGAAATTCTAAAAGGTGGAGGAACAAGGCGCTATCACAACGTCAAAATTTGGATTTGAAAAGGAAGAACTTGAATTCAAACTCTTAACCTTCAGGATCCATTCATAAAAGCATTCAAGTAGAAAGGTCTTGATTTGCTAGTTGGATTCGATCACAAAATCAAGGAAAGAGAGTATATGAATTTGTGAAGGAAGGCCCAGATTGGAGAATTGAGGTGATCATGAACTTGGGCTTAAAAATATCAGCAAGACTTCATCAAAGTTCGAGATCTAGGTCCAAAAATTTGAGCCACGGGTTAATTGGAATCACAATTTGACAATCAAAACCTTGATGAAAATAGGAGAGAGCTTGAGCACTAAAATAAATTAATGACTTGAATGACAAATCAAGCCCAATTTTGAACGACGTGAAAATTGGTGCATTATGGTAAATTAAAAACTAATTAAGGAAGAAAAAATTATGGAAGGGAGAGAAACAAAGTCATAATCTGATCTGAATTGTATGAGCAGAATGAAATGAATATAGATTATTACTAAACGATGCTAACATAGAATAAAAAAGATACATTAAAACTAGTTTTTATTCAATAAGGAAATAAGTTGAAACTATAAAATGCAGCGGAAAACAAACTTACTGGAATGGTGGCAACTTATTTCTGAGAAGAGATGTGACGACTGCGCTCATTTGAAAGAAGTTGATTACAATGAGGCTCTCAATTTTTTTTTACAATAAGCATGAATTTCAAAACCCTATAAATCCAAATACCTAACCCTAGGAGGTGAAACACCAAAAGTCATGTGGGCCCCGTTGGGGTAAGCTAGTACATCAACTTCCCGGGGTCGTAACTTTTGCATACAATCTTCGTTTTAGGCGCACGATAGCTCGTTGGAAAGGTATATATGAGGACTACAAATTTTCCCATAAAACACTAAATTCATGTGCTATTTCACTTTGGAGAGCCCTAAAAACATTGTTTAGGGCCTCAAAATGGCCCCAAAAGTCAGGGACCTAGAAACTAGGAAAAAACTGCCAAACTGGAAAACTGCAAAAAAGGAACTAGTTGGAATAGGTGGGAGGTCGTCGACATCCATATGGATCAATATACCCCCCTTAGGAAGGAATGGTATCCATTGCGTTGATTTCCCCCATCTGATGAGCAAATTTATGTTGAATTTGGACTCGGGTGAGCCATTTGCCTTGGTGCATGAGTTGCCTGCATTGAAAACCCGATCAAGTTGGATCCTTTGTTGTCAAGTTCCAAAATGTACCCATACTCGTTCAAAGAAGAGTATAGAAGTGGCTTCTAATGTGATGATTTTCTTGCAAGTGGCCAGAATCGCCATCATGGAAAAGCGATCAACAACCAAAAAAACATAGTCATTTCCCCTCTTGGTGGACGGAATGCCCGACATGTAATACATTGAGATGGATTCCCATGCCCTGTCAAGAGTAGGAAGAGGGGTGTACAAGCCTTGTTTCTTAGTGTTCGGTTTGGATATAGCGCAATCAGTGCAGGACATGATATACTTACCGACATCATGTCGAAGTTTTGGCCAATAGAAATGTTTCTACAACACTACCACTGTATTTTAAATGTCGAAGTTTTTGGCCACCCGATTGTAGTGGGCTTCAAAAACTAGCTTCACTCGTTCACGTGAGGGAACTTTGAGATGGCCCAGATGGCACAAAAGCCCATCCTGAAGATGGAAATTAGCGATAGCTGAGTTTGCGCCCAACATTTCGTAGGTAGTGGCCAATTCAGGGTCTATCTCATAGAGGTGGGGCCATCAGAAGGTCTCATGGCCACAAGAGTCTATCATTGTGGTGAGGGTCACAACTAGAGGTCAGTTGAGGAAATCAACGACTCGATTGGTACTTCATGTTTTATACTTGATGTTGAGGTGGAACTACTACAAGTATGTGGACCACTTCTGATGGAAGTCATTTTGCAATTTTCCTTGTGTCTGCATGAACTGAAGAGGCTTATGATAAGTGTGGATGACTATCTACTTCCCAAGAATGTAATGTCTCCACTGGCGGAAGGCTTTCACAATGGAGTACATTTCTTTGTCATAATTAGGGTACTTACGAAGAACATCTGATAGTGTCTCACTATGATAGGCCATTGGGTGGTCGTTTTGAGTGAGAACGATGCCCACAACATAGTATGAAGCATTTGTCTCGATCTCAAAGGGTTATTGCAGGTCCAGTAATGAAATTACTGGGGCTGAGCATAAGTGATTCTTTAAATTACAGGCCCCACACAAATTTCTCCTTTCCACCACCCCTAGTTACTTAGCTGAGGGCCCATGCAATATGGGAGAATCCCAACACAAACATGCGATAGAAATT
Source organism: Picea engelmannii (assembly GCA_009831015.1). Classification (NCBI taxonomy): domain Eukaryota; kingdom Viridiplantae; phylum Streptophyta; class Pinopsida; order Pinales; family Pinaceae; genus Picea; species Picea engelmannii. The sequence goes on from ML788854.1 coordinate 84,267, forward strand.
TTCCAGGCCTAAGAAGCTCTGAAGCTCACTGAGTGTGGTTGGGGTTGGTGAGTCACGAATGACCTAGATCTTAGCTGGATCCACATGCACACCATGATGATCAATGATGTAGCCTAGGTAATGGACCCTTCCCATGCCAAAGGAGCATTTTTCCAAGTTGGCATATAGCTTGTGTTGTTGTAGGGTGTGCAGACCCTATTGAATATGTTGCAAGTGTTCCACCCAAGTCTTGCTGTAAATGAGGATGTCATCTAGATAAACCACTACAAAAGTATTGGTGAAAGGTCGCAGGATATCATCTGTCATCCTCATGAAAGTTGTTGGAGCATTTTTCAAACCAAAGGGCATGACCAACCATTCAAAAAGACCTTCGACTTGAAGGCGGTATTCCATACATCTGTCTGTTCTATTGGGACCTGTTGGTATCCAAAATTCAGATCAATCTTACTGAAGTATTTGTATCTAGTGAGTTGATCAAGGAGGTCATCGATTCATGGAATCGGGTACCAATTCTGGACTGTGATTTTATTTAAGGTCTAGTAATCAATGCAGAGTCACCATGTTATGTAATTCTTTTGTACCAGCACCATTGGTCTCCCATAAGGTGATGAGATGGGACAGATGTGCCTCTTGTGGAGCAGTTATTATATCTGTCACTTGATCTCCTCATTCTATAACAGAGAATGGTGGTAGAATGGCCCATTGGGTAGTGATGTGTCAGGGGTCAGATCAATGGGATGTTTGATCTGACAATCAAGAGGTACCCCGGTAGGTGAGGAGAATATATCTGAGTATTCTTCCACAACCTTATCCACTTGCTTCTACTGCATGGAGAGGTCGGCCACAGAGGCCTTGGATGTGGCTACGATATTTCACTCAGTCTGAGAGAAAATCACAAAGGTATGGAAGATATTTGTGAACTATGGCATGGCTTGGTCTCTTTCCTACCGTAGTGTGATCCATTTTGTATATGGGTCATCATAGCTTCTGACAGGGTAGTATTGTTCCCTTAATATCATCCTTGAAGGACTTCCAGGTGACCACAACTATAAATAATGAGGGTTCCTCTTTTCACTTTTGCTCACAGGAAGTCTCCCACCAATATTTGAAATGTGGAATGGCTTTGAGGAGCGCAAAAGAGATCTTCTCTATTCAAAACATTATGGACAAAAAAAATACCCTTCTAGTAGATTTAACCATTTGTCTACAATGTCTGTGTCTATCTGACTTTCAAATATAGGAATATAAAAGTTGATTTGTACCTTGAAGGGGACGATGCTTCCGCTTAAGGAAGATGCATCACCTACTGGTAGTCATCGAAGGATTTGCATAAACATATCCATCATCTCCTTCCTCTGTTGCATGAGGGCTTCCTCGATAACCATTTTCAAAGGATCTCATGTTCCATCGTCTTTATTTTCTCCATCCATGAGAGGTCGCTTGGGCATGTGAGAGATCTTGTCCTTAAGGTAAACAAGCTCAAGACCCAATTCTTTGTACCCAGACATTGTCAAGGACATGCATTAAAAACGACAAGGAGTAGACCGCTCTGATACCACTGTTCCATATTTTATGAGCATAACGAAATGAATACAGATTATTACTAAAAGATGCTAACATAGAATAACAAAGATACAATAAAATTGGTTTTTATTCAATAAGGAAATAAGCTAAAACTATAAAATGTAGCAGAAAACAAGCTTGTTGGAATGGCAGTGTCTTATCTCTGAGAAGAGATGTGACGACTGCGCTCATTCACAAGAATATGATTACAATGGTGCGTCGTAACTTTTTCATATGATCTTCGTTTTAGGCGTACAATATCCCATTGGAAAGGTATATTCGAGGAATACAAATTTTTCCATCAGACTCTAACTCCGCCTACAGTCTAATTGTGGAGATCCCTAAAAACATTGTTTAGGGCCTCAAAATGGCCCTAGAAGTCAGGGACCTAAAAACTAGGAAAAAACTATGAAACTGGAAAAATGCCAAAAATGAACCAGTTGGAGTAGGTGGGAGGCCACCGAAATCCATGTGGATCAATCCTCCCCCCTTAGGAAGCAACAGAATCCATTTCATTGAGTTCCCCCATCAAATCAAGAATTTTTTTTCTGAATTTGGCTCCAAGTGAGCCATTTCCCTTGGTGCATGAGTTGCCCTGCTTTGACAACCCGATAAAGTTGGATCCTTTGCTGTCGAGTTCCCTTGACCTGTATTTCCACAATCTGATCATTGGATTCATGTTTCCTATAGTCAAGGTTTATCTCTGTTGGTTTCAAATGTTGTGTTATGTTTGAGGTGTCCAATAATGGTGGGAAGTATAGACGAAGGAGAGCCACGTTGAATGTTGACTGTATTCCAAGGAAAGGAGGAATGTTGAGCTCAAAGGCATTGTCACCCACAACCTTGGTGACAGTGTAAGGTTCATAACGGAGTGAGAGAAGCTTTTGATGGGGCCCTGTAAGGCGCTCTTTCTGCAAGTGCAACCACACTTTGTCTCCAACTTGAAACTTGTGTGGCACCTGATGTTGATCATGGCAATGCTTGTACTTGGCATTGGAATTCTGTAAAATATATTGAACATGTTTGTGGATGTGTTCTATCCTCTCAATGAATCAGGTGGCTTTGTCAGCTTCAATTGGAGTAGGGGACGAGTCGATTGATGTAGCTGCAAGGGGTAGTGCAACATCCATGGGGCCTAATGGTTGGAATCTCAATCCCACCTGAAAGGGAATGTGGTAGGTTGAGCTATGTAGTGCTCGGTTGTAGCTATGTTGAAAATAGGGAAGACTCTCATCTGATGTGTGGGGGTTCTTGGAATTGTACATGCGCAAGATATGCACGATCATCTGATTTACAACCTCCATTTGGCCATTTGTCTGGGGGTGGAAGGCAGTGGATTTGGTGAGCTTGGTTGCTAGCAGTGACCTGAGGCTCCAGCAAAATGTGTTAAGGAACTGACTATCTTGATCTAAGACAGTGGTTTGTGGGATTCCAAAATGTACCCATACTCGTTTAAAGAAGACCTTAGCAGTGGCTTCTGCTATGATGATTTTCTTGCAGGTGACCAGAATTACAATCTTGGAAAAGTGATCAACAACCACAAAAACAAAGTCATTTCCCCTCTTGGTGGATGGAAGGCCCGAAATCTAATCCATTGAGATGGATTCACATGCCTTTTTAGGAGTAGGAAGAGGGGTGTACATGCCCTGTTTCTTAGTGGTCGTTTTGGTGATAGCGCACACAATGCAAGACCTGACATAATTGCCGACATCCTGCTGAAGTTTTGTCCAGTAGAAATGTTTCTCCAGCACTGCCACTATATTTTTGTCATCAAAATTTCCGACCACCCGACTATAGTGGGATTCCCAAATAATCTTCATTTGCTCACTTGAGGGGAAGTAGAGATGGCCCAGATGGCACAACAACTCATCCTGAAGATGGAAATTAGCGACAACTGAGTTTGCACCCAACATTTGGTAGGTAGTGGAGAATTTAGGGTCGGTCTCATAGAGGTAGGGCTATTTGGAGGTCTCATGGATGCAAGAGTCTAGAAATGTGGTGAGGGTTGTGACTGTAGCTTGGCTGATTCAATCAGCGACTCGGTTGGTACTTCCTATTTTATACTTGACGTTGAGGTGGAACTGCTGCAAGTATGTGGACCACTTTTGATGGCGGTCATTCTACAATTTTCCTTATGTCTACATGAACTGTATAGGCTTATGATCAGTGTGGATGAATGTCTCCTTCCCAAGAATGTAATGTCTCCACTGGAGGCAAGGTTACATAATGGAGTACATTACTTTGTTGTAAATAGGGTACTTACGGATAACATCTGATATTGTATCACTATGATAGTCCATTGGGTGGTTGTGTTGAGTGAGAACAACACCCAAAACATATTTTGAAGCATCTGTCTCGATCTCAAAGGATTTTTGCAGGTCCGGTAATGAAAGTACCGGGGCTGAGAAAAAGCGTTGCTTCAAATCATCGAATGCTTGTTGTTGTGACAAGGCCCACAAATGTTTTTCCTTACCACCACCCCTAGTTACTTGGTTGAGGGCCCATCCAATATGGGAGAATCACAACACAAACCTGTGATAGAAATTGGCCAAGCCCAGGAAGCTCTAAAGCTCAGTGAGTGTGGTTGGGGCTGGATAGACATGGATGACCTGGATACTGGATGGATCCACATGCGCACCATGTTGATCAACAATGTATCCTAGGTAATGGACCATGTCCATGTTGAAGGAGCATTTTTCCAAGTTGGCATATAGCTTGTTCTTCCGCAGGGTGTGAAGAACCTGTTGAATATACTACAAGTGTTTCACCCAAGTCTTGTTGTAGATGAGGATGTCATCCAGATACCCCATTACAAAATTGTTAATGAAAGGTCGTCAAATATGTCCATCATCCTCATGAAAGTTGTTGGAGGATTTGTGAAACCAAAGGGCATGACTAGCCATTAAAAATGGCTTTCTTTTGACTTGAAGGTGGTCTTCCATACATCTGTCTATTCTATTGGGACCTAGTGGTAGCCAAAATTTAGATCATATTACTAAAGTATTTGGCCCCCATTAGATCATCAATAAGGTCATCGATTCAGTGAATCAGGTACAGGTTTCGGACTGTGATTTTATTCAGAGCCCGATAATCAATGCAGATTCACCAATTCCTATATTTATTCTGCATGAGCACGATTGGGATCTCACAAGGTGATGAGTTGGGACAGATGTGCCCCTTGTGGAGAAGTTCTTGGATCTTCCGCTTGATATCCTTATTCTCTAACATAGAGCAGAGATAGAATGACCCATTGGGCAACGATGCGTCAGAGGTTAGATCGATGTGATGTTTGACCTGACAGTGCAGAGGTACCCTGATAGGTGAGGAGAAGATACATGACTATTCTTCCACAACCTTATCCACTTACTTCTGTTGCATGGAGAGGTCAACCACAGAGGCCCTAGATGTGGCCGTGATCTTTTGCTCAGTCTGATAGTGAATCACGAAGAAGAAAAACTTCCCAGTTTGAGAGATGACCTTCCTGCATTTCTTAATAGAGATTAAGGAAATAACACTAGGTGGGACTGCCTCGAGTATCCTATACAATTTCTTGTTCAAAGTAATAATAACATTGAGAGGCCTAGATTCATATACATCATGACATTTCCATAAATAGGGTTGGCCCAAAAGAACATTACAAACTTCGAGAGGCGAAACATGACACAATACCTCGTCCTTAAAGGGCTTGATGTCATACGACATGTGACATTGTTGGCTGACGTGAATATTGCTTCCTTGGTGGAGCCATCCAATGGCGTAGGGTTGCATGTGCGACATTGTTGGTAGCGCTAGCCGCTTGATGACCTCTGTTGAGATGAGGTTCTTTTGGCTACCACTATCCACAATGAAGTGAAACAGGGTGCTTTTCACCCACATCTGTGAATGAAAAAGGCACTCGCCTTCCTCTGGCTCGTCTGGTTCACCGGGATGGAKCTTGGTGGTAGCAATGGTGGCACTAAGTTTCGCGTCAATGATCCRTTTACCCCTTTATGGTTTTAAMTCTRAGTCAGAATCTGTATYTGATTCAGAGGCTTTCACCTCCGATACCAATGAATTCTTTGAGTGACAATAAACAATGTTATGCTAGGGGCTCTTGTGGAAGTCGCACCACTTCTCGGTATCTTTCTTTGTATTTCYGGTGTCCTTCTTTGTTTGYGGCTTGAAATGGTTGTCCTGATGTTGTCCATACTTTMTCTATCCTTTKTTCTGCTATTTGGGGCCACCCTTTCCTMGATTTTTCTATGAGGGGTTCCCAATCCCAAATTGTCGCGTCTTTTGTTTGAGCTTCTTCTCAATTTTAACGKMATATCGATAGGTTGTGCCCAAGGAGGATATGTCYAGAAACTCCATTTCRKCTTAGATGTATCTATGTAGAAAACTAYGATACTTGAGTACCAAATTTTKCTCATAATATTTGATACCCATCTTGGTGCACAAGGTATGGAAGATATTTGTGAATTCTGGCACAACTTGGTCTCTTTCATGCCACAGTGTGGTCCATTTTGTATACARGTCGTCATAGCTTCTGATAGGGTAGTATTGTTCCTTAATATCATCTCTGAAGGGCTCCCAGGTGACTGTGACTGTAAATAATGAGGGTTCCTCTATTTACTTTTGCTCATAGAAAGTCTCCAACCAATCTTTGACATGGGGAACAACTTTGAGGAGAGAAAAAGTGATATTTTCTCTATTTGAAAAGTTATGGATAGAAAAATACCCTTCTAGCAGATTTAACCATTTTTCTATAGTGTATGTGTCTATATAAACTTCAAATATAGGAATATCAAAGTTGATTTGTACCTTGAAGGGTGTGACACTTCCACTTCAGGAAGATGTGTCGCTTGTTGGTAATCGCTGAAGGATTTTTGCAAAAATATCCATCTTCATGTTCCTCTATTGCGTGAGAGTTTCCTCGAGAAACATTTTGAAAGGATCTCATGTCCCATCATATTTATTTTCTCCCACCATGAGAGTTCGCTTGGGTGTGCGAGAGATTTTTTCCTCAAGGGAAACAAGCTCAAGACCCAATTCTTTGTACCCTGACCTCGTTGGGGACATGCATTAAAAATGACATGGAGTAGACCACTCTGATACCAATGATCCATATTTTATGATTAGAATGAAATGAATACATATTATTAATAAAATATGCTAACATAGAATAACATATATACAATAAAAATGGTTTTTATTCAATACGGAAATAAGCTAAAACTATAAAATGCAGCAGAAAACAAGCTTGTTGGAATGGTGGCAGATTATCTCTAAGAAGAGATGTGATAGATGCACTCATTCACAAGAAGATGATTACAATGAGGCTCTCAAGGCATTTTTATAATAAGCATGAATTCAAAAACCCTATACATTCAAATACCTAACCCTAGGAGATGAAACGCCAAAAGTCATTTTTTCCCCATTGGGGTAAGCTAGTACATCAACTTCTCGGGGTTGTAACTTTTGCATACGATCTCCGTTTTAGGTGCACGAGATCCCGTTGGAAAGGTCTATCCAAAGAATACACATTTTTCTATCAAACTTTGACCCAGTCAATAGTCTAACTATGGCAAGCCCTAAAAACGATGTTTAGGGCCTCAAAATGGCCCTGGAAGTCATAGACCTAAACACTAGGAAAAACTACCAAACTAGAAAAATGCCAAAAATGAACTAGTTGGAATAGGTGGGAGGCCACCGACATCCATCTTGATCAATCCTAGAACCTTAGGAATCAATGGTATCCATTTCGTTGAGTGCCACCATTATATGAGGAAATTTATGTTGAATTTGGCCCTAGGTGAGCCATTTGCCTTGGTGCATGAGTTGCTCTGCTTTGACACCCCGATAAAGATGGATCCTTTGTTTTCGAGTGCCATTGACCTACGTTTCGACAATGTGATCATTGTATGCCTGTTTCATGCAGTCAAGGTTGAGATATGTTGGTGTCAATTGTTCTGCTATGTTTGAGGTGTTGAATAATGATGCGAAGTATGGCCGAAGGGGAGCCACATTGAATACCACTTGCAATCCAAGGAAAGGAGGAATGTTGAGCTCAAAGGAATTTTCACCCACAACCTTGGTGATGGTGTAAGGTCCATAACGAAGCAGGTGAATCTTCCAATGGTTCCATGTAAGGCGCTCTTTCTGCAAGTGCAACCACACTTTGTCTCCAACCTGAAACTTGTGTGGCACCCGATGTTGATCATGGCGCTTTTTGTACCTGGCATTGGAATTCTTTAAAATATATTGAACATGTTGGAGGATGTGGTGTATCCTCTCAATGAACTGGGTGGCTTTGTCAGTTTCAATTGGAGTAGGGGACGAGTCGTTCGAGGTAGCCACAAGGGGTAGTGCAACATCCATGGGGCCCAATGTTTGGAATCCCAATCACACCTAAAAGGGGATGTGGTCAGTTGAGCTATGTAGTGATTGGTTGTAGCTATGTTGAACATAGGGAAGACTATCATCTCATGTGTGGGAGTGCTTGTAATTGTACATGCACAAGATATGCACGATCATCTGATTGAAGACCTCCATTTGGCCATCTGTCTGGGGGTGGAAGGTAGTGAATTTGGTGAGCTTGGTGTCTAGCAGTGACCAGAGGCTCGAACAAAATGTGTTGAGGAACCAGTTGAACCGATATGAGAAAATGGTTTGTGGGATTCCAAAATGTACCCATACTCATTCAAAGAAGAGATTAGCAGTGGCTTATTCTTTGATTCTTTTCTTGTAGGTGGCCAGAATCACCCTATTGGAAAAGCGATCAACAACCACAAAAACACAGTCATTTCCCCTCTTGGTGGACAAAAGGCTCGACATGCAATCCATTGAGATGGATTCCCATGCCCTGTTAGAAGTAGGTAGAGGGGTGTACAAGCCTTGTTTCTTAGTGGTCGGTTTGGCGATAGCATATGTAATGCAGGACCTAATATACTTGCCGAAATCCTGTCGAAGTTTAAGCCAGTAGAAATGTTTTTTCATAACTTCCACTGTCTTTTAGACACCGAAGTTTCCATCCACCCGACTGTAGTGGGATTCCCAAATCATATTTTCTCGCTCGCTTGTGGGAATGTAGAGATGACCCAGATGGCACAACAACCCATCCTGAAGAAAAAAATTAGCGACAGCTGATTTTGCGCCCAACATTTGGTAGATAGTGGTGAAGTCAGGTTTTGTCTCATAGAGGTGGGGCCATCTAGAGGTCTTGTGGTCGGAAGAGTCTAGCACTTTGGTGAGGGCCACGATTAGAGGTCGGCTGAGGCAATCAATGACTTGTTTGGTACTTCCTATTTTATACTTGATGTTGAGGTGGAACTGCTACAAGTATGTGGACCAATTCTGATGGCAGCCATTCTACAATTTTCCTTGTGTCTGCATGAACTACAGAGGCTTATGATCAGTGTGGATGACTTTCTCCTTCCCAAGAATGTAATGTCTCCACTGGTGGAAATCTTGCACAATGGAGTACATTTCTTTGTCGTAAGTAGGGTACTTACAAACAACATCTGATAGTGTCTCACTATGATAGGCCACTTGGTGGTCGTTCTGAGTGAGAACAATGCCCACAACATAGTCTAAAGGATCTGTCTCAATATCAAAGGGTTGTTGCAGGTCTGGTAATGAAAGTATTAGGGCTGAGCATAAGAATTGCTTCAAATCATCAAATTGTTGTTGTTGTGACAGGCCCCACACAAATTTCTCCTTACCACCACCCATGGTTACTTGGTTGAGGGCCCATGCAATATGGGAGAATCCCAACACAAACCTATGATAGAAATTGGCCAGGCCAAAGAACCTCCGAAGCTTAGTGAGTGTGGTTGGGGATAGCCAGTCACATATGACCTAGATCTTAGTTGGATCCACATGCACACCATGTGGATCTAGTGGAGAAGATAAGCAGAAGCAAGGCAAAGTAACACCACCACAAAATCCCCCTGATGACACAGATAAATCTAGGAAAAGAAAGGTTTCCCCCATGAAACCTTTTTCACGAAAGAAGTCCAAATATAGAAAGCCCAAGATGGAGACTGTACTCACGGTGGATGACATCAACCTAATCATCATTGTTGTCTCAGATACTGCAGAAAATATTTTATAGCACAATGAAGCGAAACAAGAAACCATGTATGAAAGAATTGAAGAAGAGTTGAGAGGGGTCCAAAAATCCCTTCACTCCAACCATGTAGTGTCCACTGCGCCCCCACCATCAAAAGAAAAAATGTTGGGAGATGAGAGTGAACAACTCCATAGAACAGTTGATGTGATTGAATCTCACATTCCTCACATGCAGGAAGAAAATGAACAGGCCACAGTGGCCCTGAAGCAAGCACAAGAAGAAGTCATAGAGAAACATCGAGTTGCACAACAGGGAAAAGATGACCTGCAAGAAAAGTTTGTAGAGGATAGAGCGTAGATCCTGCAGGAGAAAGAACCAATGCTCGTGGAGCAGGTTGGAATTAAAGAAGTAGTCAATAGATCACTTCTCTATGTGACAGGATTAGAACATATAGAAGAAGACCCAATGGAGAATCAAGTAGTGAAGCTTGTTGAAGCCATCCAACAGCTCCAACAGAGGGTAGTAGAATTGGAGTTACAAGCAGTACCAAGCACTCCGGAGGAAGTGCGATACTAGTGGGAGGAAACTTCCCAAAGTGTAGTCCAGAGAATCAAGGCATTAGCCTTGTAATGTAAGAAGCTTAGCAATCGAAGTGCGCAGAATTATAAGCGCATTACCAAGGACCCTGAACTGAAGACAATGGAGTCCTATCTCCAAGAGGATAGAAGCAAGAAACAATAGTACAAGCACAGTTGAAGCCCTTGTCAGTGGTCGAGCGAATGAAAAGATCCCAAGAACAACGCATGTCTCAGCAACAGGTCCATGCCATACAGAGCAAAGTCATGGAAGTGACTTAGAGGCTCCAACCAGTGAAGGATGCAACTTGCCTACATTTTTAGCAGATTGAAGAAGACATAGAACAACCAGTCACTATAGTTGAACAACACTTGGAAGGATTTGTGACTGAGGTAGTTATTCAGGAGTTCATCGAGCAGGATTCCTGGGCGAAGTAGTAGGTTGAAGCAGCTCAAGCCAAGATCGAGGCATTTGAGGCAGAATTACCCAGAGCAGAGTGACTCGGGACGAGTCACAGGTGAGTGTTGGGGGCCTGTTGGCCCTTGACCAAGTTTTCAAGAACCTTGGTCATGTTTTGACCAATTTTGGGACTTCGATAGGCTGGTCGAAGATGGAGCGCCATGCAAAGCGGAGATCGTAGGATCTACCCCCCTTTTCAGGGCACTTTTGGGTTTAGGGTTTATGTAACCAGTATGGCATGTCGGACCATGAGTTTACCCATGTTTAGGCCCATTTTGTAATGTATAAATAGGAAGCTAGGAAATGTAAGAAAGAAGAGAAACCTAGTATAATCAACATAGTGCGGATCTAAAGGTTTTGTGCATAATATGTGTTAATACTTGCAGAGCTAAGTGAAAGTGATTGTAAGAGGCTTGTGTGCAAACTGTGTAAGAAGGATTTGTGTTGTGATCTAACTCTGGGAAGGAGGATCTGCTGAGATGCGTGTAGATATCATGTCATATGCGGAGTTGGGTTTGATGATCTGTGCATGTAAGGAGATTGACAAAAGATAATAAAGAAGAGGAAGAGTTGGTGGACGTAGCCCCACACTGGGGTGAACCACATATATCTTGTGTTATTGTTGCTTTGTTCATTATGGTTGTTATATTGTTCATATGATTTAAGATTAGTGTAGCAATGAATGTTTAGATGAATCTAGTATGATAGCTTAGTGCTTAGAGATGTGAATGAATACTAGATCTGATATCTTTCTATGTGCTAAGTGCTTAGATGTGTTAGATTTGTTTGAACACTACGTTGTTCTGTAATTAAGGTTTGAATATGCGATGTGGATAAGGGTTAAATACTGATGAATGTTAATTCCTAAGTGCTTTGATAGAGTGGTGTAATCACAGATCTGTGTCCCAGCTAGGTTGCAGACATTTGAGTCCTGCAACCACCCCTACCTCTACCTCGAGTAAGACTTCATTTGCTTCATAGGTTTTTCCGAAAGGGCTAGTAGTTAGGGTTTGGTTGGTACGTTGTTGATCATTGAAACCTGGGTCTATCCCTGTGCCAACACTACAAGGACCATAAACATTAAGTAAATTAATAACTTTGTGGTTTTCTAAAGTGATGCCAGTAAGTAAAATTCCCCTGCTGCATAGTGTAGGATCGAGAACGAACTTGTTAGGGTCCCAAGTCACCACGAGGCCACCCGAGTTACCCACTAATCTAACATAACATGAATACCATATAGGAAGAAACTTAAACATAAACTAGCGAGCCTTTTCCTCTTCTACAAGTGTCTCTTGTAACAAAATAATGTTAGGTTTGACTTTAGTAAGTAATCTGTGCATGGAGTCCATTTTCAAGGATCCCCCCACCCTTTGATGTTTAAAGTGAGTAAGATCATGATTTATCTTGTGCAAGGGATTTCAAACCTCTAAGCACCCCAGTGTCGGAAATAGTAATAGTAGTATGGTCAAGTGTAACTATAGTGAGGGTGGCTTTTTTACAAGCACTTCTTGTACTTATAGGCAAAGTCTCATATCCCAAGCCTTTAGACCAAGCATAGTTATGCCCCACCCCCCCAACACATTTCCCTGAGTGTCAAGAAGGTTCAATACCATCATCGGGGCATAGGTGAATACCTCTATCAATGTTACACACAGTAGGGACCCGTGCAGAGCACCTCGGAGTAGGTTTAACAAAAGGTGGTAAACCATTATGACAAGGTGATGAAGAAACTAGAGGTAGCGACGATTCGAAGGACAATAACTCCTGATCAGATAGGTGTCCATAGTTTAAATTCATGGTAGGTGGATCAAAGAGTCCTGCCTTCTCCCAATCCTCCTCGTCAGCCACACTCATAAGTGCATTAACGACCGCATCCGTCATGGAGGCTATCTAATACCAAGGAGGAACTGCCACCTAACTCCCAATGTGATCTCCTTGGGGGGGGGAACCAAGGTAAGACATAAGTCTAGAAAAAAACAGAGATCGCCAAAAAAACCACAATAGTTCAGTCAAATAGGACAAGTTCAATAAAAACCCTGCCAAATCCAGGTGATAATCAGGTAGTCATAAATGGTTTAAAAATAGTGAAACCTCCAGAGTTAGTACTCCTCTGGCCCCTCCATACTATAATGAAGAAAGAAGCATAATATATCCACCTAAGGGGTCTGTCAAACACTTAAGGAGAGGTTCTAAGATAAAATAAACGGATCGCCAGAAATACCAGCAGCAGTGGAAGCACCCATAGTCTCCAAACACCAAGGTTCCAACAAGTGTATCCTGCTAGAAAAGTACCTAAACTAAACCTGATAACGAGGAGTGTCGCTGAGACCACTAGTACAAAACACTGATGCCATTAGTGTCCTCCAAAGTGTTGTAGTTTTTCAAACTATCTGGTTCCCGCCCACTCGAAAACGTCAAGCCATAATTAATAATAATAATCTAAGTTCTCTCTAGGCATGACTTATCATGAAATATATACATAGTTGTATCATGTTTCATTTGAAATTTTAACACCATGTGCATTAAGCAATTATTTATGAAAGCTTGATTTATGCAGTAAATATTATCCTTGATTGGTGTTTGGTATTTAATAAATTATTATTTCATAGAACAATGCAAGATATAAATGTTATTATGATTGGTTGTTGTTATTTAATAAACTTTTAATTCATAGTAAAATGCGATATATAAATGTTATTAAGTTGGTGTTTGTTGATTTTTATTAGTAGTTTTTATTTTGACAGAATTGCAAATGCGGAAAACACAATTCACATATGATAATTAACAATCACACAGATAAGAAACACAGGGATTTCACGTGGTTCACCCAAATGTTGGGCTACGTCCACCAAGCATAGTCATCGGTTGTCTTATTATTCAGATCATGGAGATTACAACAGACTTGCAAGTTATCTCATTCCTCTCACTCTATTGTATTTGCCTCTATGGGATTACATGAATTTGTATACATTTACACAAGAAACTGATTATTAAATGCACTCCTATCCATATTCTAGCTTGGTCTATTTTAGTTGCAACCAATGCAGAATAATAGGATCCAAATCCATCCTTGGAAGAATTCGTTGTCACCAAATCCCAACAATCTCCACCTTGACAACAATTAGCATGATACCTTGCTCTTTCCTTTTGTTCATCACCTTTTCTGCAAGCCAAGAGAAGCTAAGCACCACTACAACTTCTCTAATAAAATTGGTTTCATGATCTTGCATGTGTGACTTGTACAACTTTGGATTTCCCGAGGGGTCACTCCACCTCCAACATGTCCTCCACAACTGTGTTGACATATTTAGTGATAGATCTCCTT
>ML788854.1:103823-116965 GCA_009831015.1 Picea engelmannii
AGTCTAAGTGAGTGAGAAGACTAAAAACTAAAAATTTTAAATTAAATGATGAGGGATGAAATAAATCAAATTAAGAATAAATGAAAATAAAAATAAATCCTAAGGAATGATTAATACACTTGTGCAAGTAAATATTAAATTAGAATTTTAGTTGAGAAAGGAATACAGCATAAATGTGTAAGCATAGAAAGGTATCTAGTCTAGTCTAACTAAAGAACTTTCCTAAATTAAACACAACTAAGTTTTAGAAAGGCGTTATCCATTAAAGGGAAATAGAGGGAATAAAGGGACAACTAGGAGTGATTTTATTAGTGCTTTTAGGATGGGTGAGGGAAATTGACATTTATTTTAATCAAATTGTGGATTTATTGGTGAAACTAAGGGAACAGGTGACAAGTGTATGGGGGGGGGGGGATAATTCCTAATTAAAATTAAAAAAAACTGAATTAAATGTGCAAATGGCAAGTGGTCACTAAGAAAAATTCTATAAAAGAAATGGCTAAGGGGAAGAATTGGGGGATGAGTGGTATGAGTAAGGTTATGTTGCAGAAATTATGAGTGGTTTTACTTGTGAGAGTTGGGATACCCAACTCGAGAGACAGAGTGGTAGCCCTACCTTGCGAGGCGAGCTGAGAGCTAGAGTATTCTGGTTGTGGTTGTGTGTAGCCCATTTGTGGCTCAGGGGGCTGAGGGGGAAGAAGAGTACTCGTAGCATTGGATGGGAGGTACCGATAAAGTCTGCATGGTTAGCAAGATGGAAGTTGGATTGAGAGCAAGCGAAAAATAATGTCTTCGACTTTGTTTCCTTCGGTTATGGTATTCCTCACTGAATTAGTAAATGCAATGTATTAAGTTTATTGTATTTTTATTGAATTCGTAATGTTTTAAGTGTTTATTGTATATATATTTTGGGGTATTCTCAGCGTTTGTATTGCGTACAGTCTCTACATTTTCTGTTTCATATTGGCCCAATGATTTTTTTTACGTAGGTGTCTCTTTAAACCTCTACAATTTCCTTGTTACCCAACGTTGTCTCCATTGCTCATCGATTATTTTTAACTTGTTACCCAACGATTGTATCTAATGCTCATTGATTTTTTTTAACATTTTCTACCCAACAATTGGTATCCATTTTTCTAAGCATTTGACTATAATCCCTTCTACGATCTGCCCACATTACTCAACGAATTCTTGCTTATTTTCCTTCGCAAAATTTGCATGCTTTCCTCAACAAATTTCTGAAGTGAATACCCTCTGCGATTTCACCTTCCCTCAGCATTTGAATTGGTATCTTGACTCTGCTTTAACCTTAATTGAACTGAGTTTTCACCACTATCTTTGCGTTGTTCACCATATTTTATCTTTGAGTTTTGGAACCCGTCACCCATAATTCGTGCCCTCCTAGCATTTTAGTCATTGATTTATCTCTGTGTGGAAAATAAAATGTCGCCCAACTTGAGCTCCCTCCTCGCGTTTATTTCCCTTATTTTTTTCCTCTACATTTGCTAGCATTTTTCGCCAGTACAGTGAGAGATTCACCTGGAAAATTATCGTGTCTCTCCCCTGGGACTTTGGTTGATGACCTATGCATTTAACATTTTTCCCAGCATGCAGTGCCCATGCGTTTTAACATTTGCTCAATGTTTTTGTTTTCTTAACATTCAACAATTGCACTTAACCCTCAACGTTTTTATGCACCTATCACTCAATGAAATTACTGTCTTAATGTCTCAACGATTATGCACTTATCCCTCAATGTGTTTGCAGTCTTAAACACTCAGCGATTATGGACTTATCCCTCAACGCGTTTTTTGTTTTAACCCTCAGCGTTTTTATGCAGTTATCACTCAACGAAATTACTATCTGACACTCTCAAGGTTTTGATGCTAGTAACCTGGGCACAAGGTTGGATGTGTTATTGTAGTCAGTCTATTGCTGGAATTTTCTTAAATGGTAGTTGCGTCGATCAATGGATATGTGTTATCATAGATGGGCCATTGGTGGAATGCTTCACCAAAGGTATTTGCGTCAGTTATTGATTTGTGTCATTTGTAGTAGGGCCATTTTTAGAATGTTTCTCAAGTGGCCCTTGCATCCTTTAAATCGATGTATGTTGTTGTGATAGAATTATTGTGCCATGATATGTATAGATGATTGAATTGATAATTATATTTCACCATGGTTAATATTGACTTACAAATGTTAAGTAATTATAATCTCTTGTGTCACTAAAATAGATGTATTATATTTGCGCCAATAAATGAGTTGGCGTATGATCGTTAAGTGATGAGATCTCTTTATAAAATAACTAATGATTACTCTTGCGCATTAACTTTAATGTGATGTAGGACTGGATTTATGTGAGTAGATTTTCTTGTGCCTTGATTAAAAGTAATAATTACTCTTATGCCTGTAATTATGTTGACCCGTGATCATCTAGAAATGTGTTTAATCTTGCACATATGTGGAAGGTTTATTTAGGATTCCTTTAGCAACCAATGTACCCTTGCTGCACTAAAAGGTTATTGAATAAAGGATTGATCGATGATTTCCTTTGCGCAATAAGTTAGGCTAATGCTGAGTAATTAGATAGCTTGTGCTATGGAATAATGATGATTCATAAATGATTATGCTTTTAGATTACTCACGCGCATTGTAATAATGTTAATGTATGATTTTCTGCGTGATTAGATTATTTACGCCCATTGAAATGATATTGATTATTGTTGATTTCAATGATTGGTTATTCACACGCCTTGAAGTAAAGTAGATGTCTTCTTTGCGCCTTGAAAATAAATTAAAGGTGATTGTACTTGCACCCTTAGAATAATGTTTTCATATGATCGATTTATTAATTAAGTTCTCTTGTGCCATGGAATTTATGTTACGTGTGATGGTTTATTAGAATGCTATTACGCCATTGATTATCGTTAATTTTGATGATTTAGCATATTTTGATTTGGACTTGATTGTGTTAGTGGGATGTAGACACCTCCTTGTTCCTCAGAACAAACGCCAACCCTGAGACCTTAAATGATCAAAATAAATTGGATCTTGGCCGTGAGCGTTGCTTATGTGTCCTGGAGGTCATAACCTTGCAGAGTAGGTTGGGTGGGTAGTCATTTTAATATTCATTATCTGGTTGATCATTGTTTATAAACTGTTTCAAGATGATTGTGATGTGCTAAGAAGAGGTGCTATTTATGTTTATGTGTCGCTATCCTTTTTGTTGATGTGTTGAATGCGTCATTATTCATTTCAATGATGAGTAGCTAGTAATGCTCTTACTTATGACATCATTGATTTTGCATTGCTATGATTTGTATTGTTGACGTTAATTTCCTAATGAAAAAAAATAAAATCACCTTTTATTCTTCTCTTTCCTAGTCATAATGGAGGGGATGTTACATATGGTATCAGAGCAGGTTCAACCCTGCGACTATGGATCGTCACACCTTCCATTGTATTAAACCTTTGATTAATAAATTAGCGCTAATTAAAATTTTAAACATGCCCATGTGGTAATCATGGTCAGAGGACGTTGCAGAGGTTCACGACGTGGTGCTAGGGGAGGAGATGCGACATCTCTAGTAGCACCCGTGCCAGAGGGGTCTAACCCCCAAGAAGAAGAACCAGTCATTGGGTGTGAGCAGATTTGTTGTGGGGGATGTGGTTGGTATGACAAGGTCCTCTCAGAGGATGTTAGAGGCCTTGATTAAACACCTAGATAGAGATGAGGCCAGGGCACCTATACCCAATGAGGGTTTGCAGTGCACTCCATCTGGCAATGGTAGCATTCACATAGAACTCGAGAAGGTTAATTTTTTGAGTTCATGGGTGCCACAGATAGCTCAGCCACGGAGGCATGGTTGGAGAACATGGTGATGTGCTTCGCACTTCGTGGCTACAACTGCAAACATGAACATCAGCATGGTGGTCCTTCAACTGAAGGGGATCACTTTTCTATGGTGGAAGACACTCCTACCTAAACTAAACATGGTCGTCGAAGCCACGTTATGGGAACGGTCTAAGGAACAGTTCTAAGAGAGGTAATTGTCAGAGGAATTCATTGAGCGCCATCTCAATGAGTTCAAGGCATTATGATAGGGTGGTCGTACAGTGCTGGAGTATGAGACCAAATTTATGGAGCTACTTTGGTATGTCCTGCATCTGAACATGGGGTAGCTGGAGATCAACAAGTTCGTGTTTGACCTCAACTCCAACTTTCGTGCGAAGGTGAGGATCCAAATTCCTCGGACGTTGCATGATGCAGTCCATTAGGTGTCATAGATAAGGAAGAATTGACCTGCGAGAGTCAGGGAAGGACTCCTGGAAGACCATATTGAATGATGACATCAGGTGCATAGCAGCATCAAATGCTAGCCGGACAAGACTTCAGGGTATCAAGATATGTCTAAAGGACCCTTGTTCACGAAACTACGATGACAAGATCCTCAACAGAAGA
Source organism: Picea engelmannii (assembly GCA_009831015.1). NCBI lineage: Eukaryota > Viridiplantae > Streptophyta > Pinopsida > Pinales > Pinaceae > Picea > Picea engelmannii. The sequence continues at coordinate 108,289 of ML788854.1, forward strand.
CTCCCTACAGGGGACCAACACATCAATGACAACACCGCCAATAGACGCATTTTAGGCCTGTCAGTAAAACATACCAGGATCTTAGGTTGGTAGGCTAGCAGCTTCTACTTCAGGGCCATGAGTACTGGACCGGAGACAGGTGCTGGATATGTGGAGAGCCACCTTACCAACAAGATTGTCCGATTGAAAAGGCCAGAGCATCCGAGTCAACAAGACACACTACCATTGTAGAGTGGGGCAAGGCCCACATGATTTATGACCGCGGTGAATAACTGCCAGGACGAGCACCAATCTATTGTGCTAGAGATGTCAGGTAAATTTGCAAAAGAGTATGCACAAAGGATGCAGGTTATACACATTATTAGCACTAATGAAAGTGGTGAGGTAGAAGGATTGGAAGACCTTCCATTAGTATGAGTGTTGCTGACGTGTTTCTAGAAGAGTGACCAAGCTTTTCTCTTGAAAGCAAGATGGATTTTACCATCAACTTGAAACCTGGAGCCAAACCGACAACAAGAACGCCTTATCAGATGTCGACACCTGAGATAGAGGAGTTGAAAATGCACATGAAGGAGTTGTTGTACCTAGGAATTATATGTCCAAGTGTGTCACCTTGGGGTGCGTTTGTCTTTTTCATAAGAAAGAAGGATGCGTCGTGGAGACTCTGTATTGACTATCTTCAATTGAACACGAAAACGATCAAGAACCAATATATGTTTCCTAGAATAGATGATTTGTTTGATCAAATGAAGGGCGCGATGGTGTTTTCAAGGATTGACTTGAGCTAAGGATATAACCAGTTATAGATCAAGGAGGAAGGCATTCCTAAGACTGCATTCAAGACGAGGTTTGGGCATTACGAGTTTATTGTTTTACCATTTGGAATGACAAATGCCCTAGGGGTATTCATGAGCTTGATGAATGGGGTGTTCCACAAATACTTGGACAATTTTGTTCAAGTATTCATTGATGACATTTTGATATATTATCGAACGACGAAACAACATGACGAACATTTTCTCTTGGTACTACAGTTTTTACGAGAGAACAAATTATACGGGAAACTGTCGAAATGCTCTTTTATCAATCGAGAATTCATTACTTAGGGAATGTTATCTCCAGCGAAGCCATCGGTGTGGATCCAACAAAGGTAGAGGATATTATGGAATGGCTTGCACCAACGAATGTACCAGAAGTACGTAGATTTATGGGTTTAGCTGGATCTTATCGACTGTTCGTCGAAGGTTTTTCGAAGATAGAAAATCCGATCACGTAATTTCATAAGAAAAACAAGAAGTTTGTATGGACCAAGAAATGCGCGGACTCATTTTGAAGGCTCAAGGAGCTATTGACGACATCAAACATACTAAAATTCCTCGACATGGACGAGGAATTCTTGGTGTGCACAGACACATCCAAGGAACACTTAGGAAGAGTTTTGATGCAAGACGGTCGGGTGATCACTTACATATCAAGGAAGTTAGGAAAGCATGAGGAGAACTACACGATGCACGATTTGGAGTTATTGGCCATTCTGTATTCCATGAGAGTGTGGAGACACTACCTGATTGAATGGAAATTCGAACTAAAAATGGACCACTGTGGTTTGCAACACATTTTTATGCAAAGTGACTTCAACACATGACAAAGGAGTTGGTCATAACTGCTTAGTGAGTAGGATTTTGAGATTAACTACATAAAAGGAACAGTGAACAGAGTGGCATATGCGTTGAGTTAGAGACCACACATATTCTTGGTGATACCTCTCGAAAAAATCTTCGAGAAAATATTCTAACTATACAGTTTGATGATGACTGGTATAAAGAGGTTAGGGAAAACATTAGACAAAAAACCATGATGGTACCAAGGTTTAAAGGTTATACTTGGACAAGAATGGATTGTTGAGGTACGATGACCATATTTACATGGCTCCTAACAATGAATTAATAAGTTTTGAACTCAAGTAAAGCTCGTAGAGTTGTATACATAGCTCATCTAGGAGTCACGAAGATGAGGGCATACCTTAATCATTTATTCTTTTGGAAAGGAATGAAGTATGACATAGTCAAATACGTGGTGAGATTTCTAGAATTTCAGCAAGTGAAGGCTGAACATAGATATCTGACAGGATTACTATAGCCACATGCTATTCCAGAATCAAAATGGGCGGTCATTTCGATAGACTTCATTGTGGGATTGCTACTGACGGCAAGGAGGCATGACTCAATTTTCTTGGTAGACACTCTGACGAAGAGTGTGTTGTTCCAGAGTCTTTACTTAAGGCTTAGAAGTACAGTGTCTAGGCATACGAAAGTGAGTGAGGGGTAAGTAAAGAAGAAATATCAACCTTTGGTAAGAGAAGCTAGGGTTGATTTCAGGGTTGGTGTTGTCTAGCTTCCAAATGTTCTTGGATGGTTATGTCCCTTTCTATTGCTGCCCACGAATACTCAAGTTCAACCCATGTAGTGGTTGTTTTAAGAATAGTGTCAAAAAGGTTTAAGGCAATATGTGTCTGATCTGATAGTCTGGGTTCAATATTAGGCTATCTCGTCACTGGGACAGTCATGGAGGAACAGAAAAATAAGAAAATCTCAAAAATTTAGATGCTGTCTTGATTTAAGTCAGATAAAGGAGAATTTATAGTTTCAACAATGAAAACAGGATGCAAACCAAAGGCCCTTTCCCATAACTGAGTTATATTTAATAAATTGTGTATGAGGTGTGAGAAAAACAGTAAGCTGTCTACTGGGCAAGGCTCCTATCAAGGGAGAATCTCACTTGTAAACAGGGGAAAAGAAAGATGAAGGAATAATCTAAAGAAGCATAAACAATAAAGAGATCTAAAGTGTTCACTGGTCTTATACCTGATGATAGACAGTGCAGAGGAAAAACAGTAAACAAATATAGAAAACTGAAAATAATTCACTATAGTAGAGGTTGTACTAAATTATAGCGAAGCATTCATCAGATAAATATATGAAATGAAATGAAATATGAGATACGAGGAAACAAACTCGTAACACAGTCGTGACGGAATTGAGAATATTCAGATTTTCTTTATATTAAATCTCAAAGGAGAAAAATCTCTATTACAATCGACCTAAAAAGGTCCAGCCTTTTTTTCTTTCTTTCTCTTGTATACTTATACAGTTTTACGTAAGATGGAATTTCAATCGCTACAAGATTTTCAGTTACAACAAAAAGGAGACCAATCATTCAAATTCTTCATCCTCTGTCCTCATTCGGTGCCAGAAGTCTGCCCCCTCGCTTGCTCGCTACAAGTGACACATTTTTCCATTAGCTGAGATATCAACCTTGAAGGTTCCGCTTGACAATTGGCCTAAAAAATGTAACAATCTTTAACTAATTGTGGCAACCTTGCTTCCATCTATCGATCTAGGGTGTCGATATCACATAATCACACACTCTATTTAATCATCCATTTATCTATTTGGATTATGTCAGCCTGAGTTACCTGCGAGACTTTGACTGAATCTATCTCTTCTTTCTCGTTTATATCAAGCAATAATTTATATATATTCATTTGACTCAATGCCTCAGCGTTACCCTCACTATCAATACCTAACAAATTACCATCTATAGCATCAAAAGCCTCTTCAAAAGATTTCATAACCTTCTTGGCTTGCAGTCTGCTTCCTGATATGTTGTGCTCCTATTCTTTGAATAAAATATTCCCCCTGGTTTGCTCCGAAATGGAAAACCTAGGAGTACTTCCTGATTCCCTGTTATTTGTAGCTATTACAGCTCCTTGATATGCTACCCGAGCTGCTCCAACTTCTCTCTCTCTGACAGATAAATTTTCTAATACTTGATTTACCAGTAAGCAGTGGTCCCGAATCATTTGTACCTTAGCGAGTAAAATTTTATGGGCTGTAGAAACTCTGCTCCGAATCTTCATCGCCTGGGACTGGAATATCCCGATGTGTATGATTTTACTTTCAACGATTTCCACTCTGGCTTGTAGTTGTCCTATCAAGTCCTTTTGCTGGCCTATTTGTATCTGACTGGTATGAGTTACCAGCTCTTCTTGTGCGAGCTTAGCTGTGAGCAGATCGATTTCCTTTTTATCGGCCATTGTTTCTTGTTCTATTCCTGCGTTTTCCCAGTCTTTGGTAGCCTCCTCCACTGTGGCCAGTTTCGCTTCCAAGGTTTTGATGAGGTGATTTTTTCGCTTCAATTGATTTTTTAAAACCCCGACCGAGAATTGATTTGTTGTAGCATATGCCCCTAATGTTCCGGCTATTTCTGTCGTGAACTCATCTTTAATCTTATATTTTCCATCGGTCAATACCTTAAATTTTTTGACCTTTGATTTGGATTCTTGGTAAAATTCCCTTTTTACCACATCTTTTCTCTTCTTATCAAAAAAGAATTCATTTGGGGGGGGCTCCTCCATCCTTACAGGTCGCAATTCTTCATTGAAAATCCACCATGCATCTATGTTCCCTTTAGTCGACTGTAAGGGGGTAATGGAGGTGATGGGGTCTCCGACTTGCTTCGCTGATTGTCCTGGGGTGGAAACTAGAGTAGTCTTTTTCGGCGGGTCGGGAGTTTTTATTTCTGTTTTCAGGTTTTTAGTTTGCCCTTCTCCGTCTTGGTGCTCTTTTTGACTAGATGTTGTATCCTTGAGGCCTTCATCTTCTTTCAGCTTCATTCTTGTTGTTGTTTCATTCTCACCCCGCAATACTGGGGGAAGACAACTCCGTCGATGTTCTTGGAATTTCAAAACATCGGCCCTCTCTTTGAGTGCTAGGGCTTCTATCCGAGCCAAAACCTTGGCGTAAGATCTTGCGCCTCGGAAAATGTCATCAGAGGGTGAATTTTCGTGTTCGAACCTCTTAAGCCCACAACTGGCCAGGTGATTATTTACGACCCTTTGTGGATCGTGCTTCTTGAATTCGAGGTGAACCAATTCCAATTCTTCCATGGTTGTTGCCTCAGCTTTAGTGTGCCCAAAATATAACAAAGAATAAGAATTTAAATGAATAGGAAAAGACAACCACACCTTCTTATAATATCCCTTAAGTTCCTTACTCATGCCACCTATTACAGTTTTCATGGTGATCTCACGACAGGCCAGCTTGTCTGGTATGAATAATGGTAATGCATGTGGGGAACAAAAGCCCTGAAAACTCTGAGGTATGAGAATTTTGTTTCTACATACTAGTCATCTATACTGCTCAGATTCATCACCATGCTATCCGATATCTTGGGTGGTGGGTGGCTGAAAATAGTAACATGCAGAGGCACCATTACCCAGTTGAAAATTTCATAGACATAATCTGCCGCCTTGTTTTCCCATAGTTTTGAGTGGTAGATGTGAATGGGTTTGGGCTCTGACGGATTCCAACTCCAGCTCATTAATGGAAAGGGCATTAGAAAACATACGACGTCCATGATATATGAAGACATAAAGAATGAATCCATTTTCCCACTCTCCTTCTGTGCTTGATACTCTATAATTTGATTGGTCAAGCTATCAGACAACATTTTAGCCCAGTTGAAGGAAGAGCCTTCGGTGACTGAAAATATTAGAGGCACCCACTAAAGAAAAAAATGTGTGGTGTCCTTTGTCCTGTATAATCTACAGGTCATCATAGCCACATATTTGAAATGTGGTTCTAGAGAAGCTATTGAGTATATGCCATTACTATCTACCCTGAATTTCGCAAGGTGTGAAACCCAATATTTGATTAAACTAGACATAGTCTTGTCGTATTGTTCACACTCCTTCTTTTTGAAGGTCTTTAGGAATTCGGCATTGTATGTATATTTTGTCGAGGCTGGCAACTTGTACATGTCTTGCAGCTGTTCGGGTCTGAAAGTCCCAATAGTTACTTTCTGCTCGTTGATGATGGTTCTGGTTCGTATATCCACATGGTCCAATAACCACTGAACCATGTCGTAGTAAGGGAGCAATCATGGCCTAGCCGCTACCTTATGCATTCCATCTTGGACAACGATCTTATATTTGGTGGTCAGGTCATCTTTTTCATTGTCATTAGAATCATCTAAATAATCTACCAATTCAGACTGTAGAACCTCAGAAACAAACGACCAGGTATTAACAGAGTCAATACTTCGAGGTGAAGTATCAGAGACGTTATCTGAACCTTGTCCTAAAACCTCAGTGCTAGCGTTAGATGCTTTTCGCGGGGCCATGGCAGGAGATTCTGCTTTAGCTCTTCTGTGATAAAAATAGGTATACGTACAGAAATTAGTTCGCTAAGAGAGTTTTCTCTGTGTGATATGGAAATGAATTTGTGAATACAAAGAACAGATCTATATATTTAATCATTTAAAACTAGGTACCTTTCAGGAACAGAACGGTCAAATCATTTCTATTAATAAATTTAGAAATAAAAACTTCCTCCTTACTTGTCCATTCGCCTTGTTTTCTAATCAATGCCATAAATTTTGACAACTCATATTACAAGTTGGCGTGCAGGACATTTAAGTTTGCCTTGTAAACTGTGCATGAATCGAAACGTGGGAAATATTGGCTTATCTTAATTTAATCAGGTTTTAGTAACATTAATCAATCTCTCGGTATTCACTTCATCGGGCGTTTTCACACTAACCCTTCAACCTCTAAAACCCAAGACTGCGATAATTAGTTTCAGTTAATAAAGATGCAATCAGGATTAAGAGTTTTAATTAATCATGTTTAAAGAAAAATCGCAACTTCGCGAATCATAACTTCAAGGTATATCTTCCGGGAAGCTTGCATTACGAGTTGTGAACTCACGAGATCGCGACTTCGCAAATCGGGACGTTGAAGGTATTTCTTCCGGGAGGTTCGCATGTCGAGTTGCGAAATCGCGAGATCACGAAAAAGATTTGTTTAATTAGAAGATAAAACTAGGTTAACTGCTTGATTAACTTGTTTAAGAAATATCGCGGCTTCGTGACGCGGTCTTCAAAAGTAAATCTTTTGAGGGAACAATGTGTCGAGTTGCGAACCCATGATAGAATTCAACCATGAGTAAACCTTTTTTCTTTGATCTTGACCTGGGTTACCAAAATAAGAGTTTCGCTACTTCGGATATCGGGGTTATGACGATCAGACTTTTGGAGTTAGTAAACGCCAAGACACGAAATGTTGATGATGCTTACCCGTGGTTAAAAAAGAAATTTTTAATCTTGTTGCTAACCTAAGTAACACTTTTTAAGTTATTTTGTTGTTTCGTTCTCTGTGACTTGTGAACTGTGATCTATAACACCCGATCTGCGAAGTCCCGAGGTAAGAAATGACAAAACCATTAAAAGAAAACAGATCTTGTCTTGAGAGTATGATGACTAACACTACTTGCATGATGAGACTTCCGAGATCTTGGGAAAAAATAAAGGGAAAACATGAAAACCAGCTTTTGACGTCAATCATTAAAATATAAAATTTAAAACGGGCTAAAAGACAAAGGCAGCTCCAACATAGGCTCCAACTAGGGATCCCGTTTTCTTGTAAGATGGAAAGAACAGTAGACCACGTGCCAATATTGGGTAAATGGAGTCAATGGCTTTAATCCAGCGAAAGTGTTCAGGACAAGATACCAAAGGGAAAAGCGGACTCCGTCTTTTACCTTTGAAAAGATTTTCAAACTCAGATATTTTTTAAACTTAGCTATAGTCCCTTTCACGACTTCCTCCTTCCCGTTACTGAATTCAGGTCTGCATTAAAACAATCAAAAAAGTTCTAGGAGACCTAGCAGATCTTGTGGCTATCGAATTGCATCAAAAGAAATGAATTATATGTTTTTAATCGGGAAGCCCTGTCTGAACTTAGGATGGAGATAGGGTTTTGAAAAATAATTGGTTACCAGAGCAGAGTGATATTCATGTATAATATCCTTATGGATATCTCAGATATTGCTTCACTGCCAGCGAGCCTATTCAGTACTCCAGTGAAGTTATCTGGCCCCTTTTACTGAATATCCTTTCACCACTTCGAAATATATTTATGCATTTAAATGCTGAGACGAGGGAAATCATTTCTGAATTTCCTTTCATCGTCTTTGGACTATATGGGGGGAATCATTTATGAATTTCCTTTCACCACCTGTCTTATAATTTTCTTTTTAGAGCACGAAGTGGGGCAATCAATTTATATGAGGGTTGATATCCATGTAGTATTTTGCATTATAGGTCTGTCAACTTACTTTGATTACTCGGTACCAATCTTTCCTCAACTTTCACAACACATTCGTTCGCAGGGAGGAAGGGAAAAATTATTTTTTGGAATTTCCTATTTGAGCAAGCCTCAATCTTCTGAAACCGCTGGAAAAACTAGAAAAGTCAGGACCCCTTAAGCATCTCTTTGTTTAGTAAGGAAATGAGGAGTTGTGAATACTAGCTTTCTTTTCACAATCTTCTTTGAAGCTCCTGAGGTTAAAACGTAGTCTCTTCTCCCTACGTACGCAAAACTGGGAAGATGTTGGTTTTTCAAAAGGTAAACCCAGAAACATAAAACGTGACAGATAGAGATCTATGGACTGTAACACAGGGGTCAAAAAATCAAAACTGACTCTTGAAAATCTTTTTAGGGGGCGTATTATTTTGACTGACTTGTTTATTTCGTCTTGTCCTCTTATAGATGATTAATCATGAAAATGTCCTTTTATTTATTAGTTTGGACGATGTTGTTGTATCTTATGAGGTT
>ML788854.1:134980-148105 GCA_009831015.1 Picea engelmannii
TATATATATATATATATATATATATATATATATATATATATATATATATATATATATATATATATATTATTAATATTTTTTAATATTATTTTACTAGTTATGTTTTAATTTTAATTGTTGTTTATGTTTTTTGGTTTTTAGGTTTTGGTATTTTTTTTGGTGGATTATGTAGTTTATATGGTTTGTCTTTGCCTTTTCAATATTAATTTAACTATGTTATCATCTTCTCTAATTGATTTGTTGTCTTTATCATAGATCCAATTTTGAATTTGAAATGTTAATATGAAGAATGGATACTATGGATTTTTCAAATAACTTTAAAAACTACTCTCATCACATAAATCTTAAAGAACAAATTGTGACATTGTGGGGAAGGGAAGTCTTTGATGAAATCTAGGTTCTGGAGAAATTAAAGGTTAAAATGCAAAGAAGAGTAGTTGGCTTAAAATTTCTAAAAAATGTAGAGACAACAATGTATTACCTAGGTTTGCAATCATTAACCATCGTATGGGGAATATATGAAGTAACATGGCATTTGATATACTTGGGATGACCCTTGTGAACAGTGAAATCAAGAAAAACAGATATATTCTTGACCACATGTGATGCAACACATTGTATCTGTGTTTAAAATTGGCTCAAATAACTCATTTTTACCTATGGTTAGTTATCAACTCTAGTGTAGCCTTGAAAGATGATAAGGAGGGGCATACAATACATAACATACAAGAGAATAAGCTAAAATGATTGTTGAATAAGAAAAATGTGGATAGAGAGAGAAAGGTTGCAAGGAAAGTTGTTTGAAATTTGCATTGGCCCCCAATTTCATCCTAGTTGATAGCAATATTTGCAACATAAAAGATAACATTTAGTCCCTAGCTGATGAGGACAAGGAGAGTATTAGGTAGGGCTTCACAATGATCTTGAGAAGAGTGAAGCCTCCAAGGAGCAATATAAGCAAGGAAGAACATAAGGCACTTAAGAACCTTAGAAACAAGGCAAGCTTTGTGATCTTGAAAGATGACAACGGTGGAGCTACTATGATTATTAACCATGAGGATTACAAGGTGAAAATGATTGAGCACCTCAACTTGAGTGGTAGGCACAAGAATTTGACAGGTAATCCAATATCAAGAATAACAAGGGGTGTAAAAAAGGTAATAAAAGGATCCAACATGGATGAAAGACCCAAAAATATATTTCTTCCTAGCTATTAGATAACCTCAAGGATTTATGGTCTGTCAAAAATCCATAAAGACAAAATTCCACTAACACCAATTGTCAACATAATCGGTTCCCCTACTTATGAACTAGTGAAATGTGTGGCAAATATTTTGGGTCCCTTGGTAGGAAATACTGATTCATTCATAAAAGATTATAGTTACTTTGTGAGAATTATTAAGAACAAGAAAATAGAGTTGGATGATATCCTTATCAATTTTGACATTGTTCTCTATTCACAAAGATAACCCTCAATGAAGCAGTGCATGTTGCCAATGAGGTTATAGACCTTGAAACAACAAAGTGGCACAAGTATGCCTCCAATCAATATTTTTTATCTTTCAAGGAGAATTCTATGAGAAAATCAATGGTGTATTGACGAGGTTCCCTCTTTCTCCCATAGTCACCAGTCTCTTTATGGAAAATTTTGAGAAAAGAGTTATGGATGCATATCCCCCAAAGGAAACAACATGGAAGGGATACATAGATGTCACTAATGTGATGTCGCTCCATGGGTGACAAGAAATCAACAAATTCTTCTAGCACCTTAATGGTCTCTATGAGGAAATTAAGTTCACCATGGAATTAGAGGAGAGAGATAACATCCATTTCTTGGATGCACTAATTAATAGGAAGCAAGATGGGTAGCTTGGTGATGAAGTCTAGAGGAATAAAACCCATACAGAGAACTATATTCATGTGAAATCTCATCATCACCTCACTTGAAATATTGGAGTTCTTATCACTCTGACCATGAGGGATATCAAAATATCTAATGACGAACACATCAAGCAAGAGAAATATCACCTAAACAAGGTCCTCATGAGCATAGGGTATAGGAAAAAGAACATTAGAAGTGCAAGAAGAAGAGCCATAAAATGGGTAGGAGGTGAGCCTAGATCCCAAACAACCATAACTATGGAAATATAACTTACCTACCTTACATTAAATGGGTCACCGATAGAATTTCCAAGGTATTGAAAAGGAAGGAAGTCACAACCTCTTTCAAACTGATGGAAATTATTAAGTATAAATTGAGATCCATTACAAACACTATTGACCATCATCAATGCAAAGGGGTCTATAATGTTGAGTGTGCATGTAGTGAATGTTACATTGGAGAAACTGTGCATTCATTTCATGTAAGGATTAAAGAGCATGGGGCCAATACCAAGAATGAGAAGACTCACAAATTGGCATTAGAAAAGCATTCCTCGATAACCAAGAACCATGTGTTCTTAGAGGACACCAAATTTTTGGAAAATGAAGATCACTATTTTAAACGTCAAATCAAAGAAATGGTGGAAATGATTAAACACCCCAACAACCTTAATATACATGGGGGTTTGGAGATTAGTGAGAACCGAATCCCTTTGATCCACCACATAAGAACTAGGTAAAATAAGTATGTTTCTCTAGACTTTTTCCTTTAATTATGTTGGAGATACTTCACACACACCTAAGATTTCCTTTTCCTAAGGTTTTCCCTATATTTATTAGTCATTATTCAATCTCCTATAGTTTAGGGAGAATATTATCTTTAGTTCACACTTTAGTTTGATCAGTTGAGTGGAGTCTAGATGCCACATTGGGATCATCACCATGCAACATTGGGATCATCACCAACTAATGCACATTGTCCTTAGGATTATCACTAGACTAGTGCAATACTCATGATTCCCTGAACTCCTCTTCACTTCAATCTGTTTCAATCAGTTAACTAAAGACTGAGAGAATAGTTAACTCAGACTAGGTGGAAGTTTACTCCCGTAACTGTGTGAGAGACTAGACTAGGTGGCAGTTTACTCCCGTAACTGTTGGTATGTGTCCAGATCACTCTAAACCACCACTATGGTGCATTGGCTTCTCCTCCATTACGCATTAGTTGAGTTATATAAAGTATATCATGTGTAAATGATCATTCATTCATTTGGTTAATAAGAATTCTTCCATTCTTTCTCTCTTGTTTCTCTTTTCTCATATTTTCTCTTCAAACTGTGTATGTCATTTGCTAGCTAGATAATTTTTGTGCAGGTTAAACACATTTACATGGTATCAAAGCTAACGGATTGCTAGGAAAATGACACACTAGATTCTTTTTGCAGGTACCAAAGATTGAAGACAGCGTAAAAATGGAATTTCCAAAAGAATTCATTCTTACACCGCACAATTTCCTTGCATGGAAAGAGAAGATGATAGTGAATCTTCTAGGCAGAGGATTATATAGGTTAATCATGGACACAAAGACTGTTAAACCCTAATATTGTCTCATTGCCCCTTAATTGGGGCATATTACATTAGTAATGTTATTTTATTTATGTCGGCTTTATTCCATTAGTTGTAATTATACCTCCTAGTCTCCTATATATACCAAGGAGACATTTTCATTTGGAATCATCTTGTACTTGAAAATTTATGTGGGGTAAAAGGAGGTTTCCCCCTCGAAGAGGCTTATTATCGGAAATTATCTCTTTTTCAAGGTGTTGAGTACTTATTATAAGGTTTTTCTATTCTATATTGATATTTTGTTCTTAACATATGGTATAAGAGCTCAAGGTCTTGGGGTTTCGCTGCTACATATGATACACCGTGGACTTTTCTCTATAATTTGTTTTCTACAATGATTCAAAAGGAACGGATTGGAGGATATTTATTATATGGATCAAGGTACGTTGGGTTAAAAATTCAGCGCCTGAGGCCTTACATGTTTGGATCTATAGCCTTTTTAAGATATTGTTCTGGAATCATCCTGAATTGAGGCATTGCAGAAGTTTTTCTATAAAATTGTTTTTGTAATGTTTCAGACACTGAAATCTAGAGTTTGTTCTTAGAAATTAGTAAGGTATCTGTGGTAGAAATTTTAGCTTCTGGGTCATTGTAAATTTGTAGATACACCCTGTGGAAGATAGGGTATCTGACTAGTCCTATTGACTAGTATCAAGCAGGTGTTCCAGGTAAAACAATAACAAATTCTTCCTAAAGTATCCAAATTGAGTGAGACCAGTTGCATTGGATAATGGATGAACCGTAGTATTTCTGGTATGCATTCCAGAATTTTATATCAATTATTTTGTGCAGGGCACGCTATACAAGTGATATCTCCTGGAAAGGCCAAAATTCAGCAAGTTGTGGAGAAGTTACCATAAATTCCACTTGGCACATCCAATGTTTATTAGACCTATGGAATTGAAGAGAAGAAATATCATAGACCTATAAAAAATAAAAGTTCATACTCAGAAGGGCCAAAATTTTGGAGATACAATAAAAGTAAGATTGTCTACCAGAACCACCTCAAAATCAAGGTTTAAAGTGATACTTAGCCAACATGCCACCAAAAAAGGGAACTTCTACACCAAATAAGCCTCCAGACAATCCTACTTGGACTCTTGATGAAGGTGAAGAAATGCGTAGGGACATAAATGATTTACAAAAGAAGACAATAACAAAATATAAACTACGAGAGATGATGGATTCAACAAAAGCTAAGTTTGAGGCAATAAATACTAAGATGGATGCTTTAAAAGTGGAGATCATGGAAGGATTGAAAAATTTCCTAATAGAGAGGACACCTGAAAATGAAAATGTATCCCATGAAATTCATGATGAGGACACAAGGAAGGTGAATCAAGAATGGAGAAACTCCAACTTTGGGTTGAAGACCAACCACATTCCTAATATCGATATGAGGAAGTTTGATGGCAGGGACCCAATCATATGGATACTTCAGATGGAGCAATTCGTTGATCTACATAATGTGCCATATACACAAAATGTACGAATTTCTTATTTATATTTAGAACCCAATCAATTTGTATGGTATCGATGGATTTTTTCTCGCAAATCACTTGTCACTTGCACAATTTTCACGGAAGAAATGATAGCCCACTATGAGGATACAAGGAGAAATACCTTCTTTATCCAATTGATAAATCTCAAGCAAAAGGGTTCAGTTACCGAGCACATTGAGAAATTCCAAAGATTGAATATAAAGGTAATAGATATTCCAGATGAGCACTTGATTTATGTATTCATAGGAACTTTAAAGGATAACATTCAACATGAGGTTCACCTTTGGGAACCCAAATCATTGGATAATGCATTTAATGTGGCAAGAAATGTGAATGTAAAAATATGGCTATGGCTACTAGAAGGACCAATCCTAACATCTATAGAGAGAATAATGCTCCTTCTTGTAAAACACCTCAACCTACAAGGTTGACACCTCAACAATTGGAGGAAAGAAAAGAAAACGTTTTATGCTTTAATTGTGAAAGCAAGTATAGTAAGGGACATAAGTGTGGTGAGAAGAAATTATTCTACATAGATTGTGAAGAGGAAGAAGAACAAGAATAAGAACCATCTCAAGATGAAAACATAGAAGCAATTTTGTCTGAAGAGTTGACTCCCACGATATCGTGTAATGCATTGACTGGAATTAGCACTCCTCAAACCCTCAAGATTGAAGGATACATAAATAAAAAGGTATTAGTCCTAATTGATTCTGGTAGTACTCATAATTTCATTCACTATAAATTAGCCAAAGCTCTCAATTGCTTTGTATATCCAACGCCATAGTTTCAAGTAATGATTGCAGTGGAGGAACTATCAATTTCTTAGGAAAATGCAATAAGATTAATCTTACTATGGGGGGATATGTAATGAATAGTCCAATGATTGCTATACCCATGGGTGGTGCTGATGTTGTACTAGGAATCCGATGGTTACAATCATTAGGAACATTGGCTTTTAATTTTCAAGAACTTTTCATGAAATTTTCATTGGAAAAATTGAGTTAAGAGGTATCATAGGGAAAACTGGTAAGGTGATAAGCTCTAATGGCATGACAAAATTATTGAAAAAGGGACATCAAGGTGTTATTGCACAACTATGCTCACTAGATGTTCAAACATCTAAGCCATCTATTCCTCGATATCTCCAAGGGATCATTGATAAACATTCCAAAGTATTTGAAGATATTCCCAAAGGTCTTCCACCCACTTGAAATCATGATCATGAAATTCACCTAATTCCTGGGAGTGTTCCTCCTAACATTAGGCCATACAGATACCCTTATGCCCATAAGAGTGAAATTGAGTGCATGGTTGAAGAAATGTTAGAGGCTTGCATTACCAGACCTAGCCAAAGTTCTTACTCTGCACCAGTGGCAATGGTATTCAAGAAAGATAGCTCATGGCATATGTGTCCAGATAATAGAGAGCTCAAAAAGATCACTATTAAAGATAAGTTTCTCATTCCCGTCATTGATGAATTGTTAGATGAACTACATGGAGAAATCTATTTCACAAAATTGGATCTTCATTCAGGGTATCATCAGATTAGAATGAAGGAGAAGATATCCCAAAAACAACATTCTGATCTCATGAAGGCCATTATGAATTTTTGGTCATTCCTTTTGGCCTTACAAATGAACCTTCCACATTTCAAGGGTTGATGAATTCCATTTTCAAGCCCTTCCTTCAAAAATTTGCGTTAGTATTTTTTGATGATATATTAATCTATAGAAAATCTTGGGAGGATCATGTGCGACATGTTGACAGGGTGCTACAACTACTAAAGGAGCAACAACTATAGGCCAAACCATCCAAATTTTTCTTTGGAGTGAAGGAGGTAGAGTATTTGGGTCATATTGTATCTCATGAAGGTGTCAAGGTAGACCCTAACAAGATTAAGGCCATGATGGACTGGTCGATTCCCAAAACATTGAAGAATCTTAGAAGATTTTTGGGTTTGATAGGTTACTACCGCAAGTTTGTTTGACACTATGGAAGAATAGCAGCACCTTTAACGACACCAACTAAGAAGGATGCATTTTCATGGACTCCAGAGGAAACTAAAGATTTTGAACAACTTAAAGACGTGATGTGAAAATCTCCTATCTTGACCACTCCATACTTCACAAAAACATTTATTGTGGAATGTGATGCCTCGGGAAATGGAATTAGTAATGTCCTAATGCAAGAAGGAAGGCCCCTAGCTTTTGAAATTCGACCACTCAAGGGAAATGACTTACACAAACCCATTTATGAGAAATGGCATCCTTACCTAATAGGTAGGCACTTCAAGGCCAAAATAGATCATGATAGTCTTAAATACTTCTTGGAACAAAGACTATCTTCAAAAGAACAACAAAAATGGGTAACCAAGATATTGGGTTATGATTTTTAAATCGTCTATAAAAAGGGGAAGCAAAATGTTTTGGAAGATGCACTCTCAATAAAGGATGAAGATGTTGAGGCCCTTCTCTGTGCTATCTCGATCATCCAACCCGATTGGATAATAGAAGCAAGGGATGAATGGAATAATGATGAAAAAGTGTGGACTGTCATTCAAATGTTGCAGCAGGATTCCAGTGCATCAAATACATTTACATGGAAAAATGATTCACTATGGTACAAATATCGCTTATATTTATGTAATAACTCCCAACTCAAACAAAAGGTACTATTGGAATTGCACACCTCTCTAGTAGGAGGGCACTTGGGATTTTTGAAAACCTACCATAGACTCAAGAAGGATTTTTTTGGGGATGGACTTAAAACTGATGTTCAAAGGTTTGTGGCAAAATGTTTGGTTTTCCAACAAAACAAGGTGGAAACAATTAAGACCCCGGGTCCTTTACAACCATTAGCCATCCCAAGTCAGCACTGGGAGGAGGTT
The DNA here is from genome assembly GCA_009831015.1 of Picea engelmannii. Classification (NCBI taxonomy): domain Eukaryota; kingdom Viridiplantae; phylum Streptophyta; class Pinopsida; order Pinales; family Pinaceae; genus Picea; species Picea engelmannii. Next base: position 142,880 of record ML788854.1, read on the forward strand.
TCCATGGATTTTGTCACAGGGTTACTGAAGTCTAAAGGAAAGAGTGTCATCATGGTGATTGTTGATAGACTGACCAAGTACGCACACTTTTGTGCACTCTCTCATCCCTTCAAAGCTAGTACAGTTTTCACCGCATTCATGGAGACAGTTCAAAAGCTACATGGAAGCCCAAAGATTATTGTAAGTGACAGAGATCCCATCTTCACTGGGCATTTTTGGACATAATTTTTTTCTTGTTTGGGTACTCAATTGGCTTATAGCTCATCCTATCATCCTGAATCTGATGGACAAACCCAGATGGTGAACAAATGTCTGGAAGGATACCTTTGCTGCTTTATTTCTGATAAACAAGCATGATGGTTCAAATGGTTACCCTTGGCAGAATGGTGGTATAACACTTCCTTTCATACTGCAACAAAAATGACACCATTTATGGCACTCTATGGATACCACACTCCTTCCATCACTTCTTCTCTAAAATAAAAATCTAAGGTTCAAGCAGTGGAAGATCACATCGAGCATTAACAACAAGTTCTCCAAATCTTAAAGGACAACCTAACCATGGCACAGAATCACATGAAACAACAAGCAGATCGACATCGTAGTGAAAGAAGTTTTGAAGTAGGGGATTGGGTGTTTTTAAGAATACAACCATACAAACAGATGTCCCTCAAGCAAGCCAAGAAGGATAACAAATTATCACTAAAGTACTATGGCCCTTATAAGGTGTTGCAAAAGATTTGTACTATGGCATACAAATTGGAGTTGCCTGCATCCTCACGAGTACACCCAGTTATCCAAGTTTTATGCTTAAATAAGGTTATAGGCGAAAAGATCCCAGTTCAAACTATATTGCCAGAACTTGATGAGGAAGGAAAAATCATATTGGATCCTGAATCCATCACTAACACAAGAATTCGCCAACTGAGGAATAGATCCATTTCAGAGTATCTCATTAAATGGAGGAAACTATCGGCTGAAGATTCCACTTGGGAAGATGAGTCTTTTATACAAAATCATCCAGAGTTACTCAAGCATTGCGGACAACACTTGTCTCAAGGGGAGGGGTATGTTAAGCCCTAATATTGGCTCATTACCCCTTAATTGGGGCATATTACATTAGTAATGTTATTTTATTTATGTCGGCTTTATTCCATTAGTTGTAAATATACCTCCTAGTCTCCTGTATATACCAAGGAGACATTTTCATTTGGAATCATCTTGTACTTGAACATTTATGAGGGGTAAAAGCATTTGGAGCTATTTGCAGTCTCATTTATCCTGAACTCCTCTTTCACATATCCTCCTGTAAAACCCCCAATGAAGCCAGGACCACCATGGAATGGATTTTTGGAAAACAAGATGAGATGAGGGGACACATGCGCGAGGTGGAATTTCTCACATTGGATCCAAAAAACTTCGACAATCTCCAAGATATCTTTACCAAATATAAGGATTTTCTATCGCAACTCAAGGCTTGCGGCGTTGATAAATCTAAATAGGAGAAACAAATGGTTCTCACCATTCTCTCCAAACTTGGTCTAGAATACACAATGTTTATATCCACATTTCATTTAGTTAGGAACGCCTCTGGAGCCACCTAGAAGATGCCCTCTCTTGAGGTATTTATTGAATCTCTAACACAAGAGAAGAACAAGCTTATCAACATGGGAAAAATCAAAGGCCCAAAGGTGCATGCACTTACTGTGCATGATGGTAGCATTCATCAAAATCATAAATCTAAATACGAAGACAAAAGTAAATCACATGAAAAACCAAATAAGGAAGGGTACTCAAAACCCTTCAACGATGCCTCCGGATCCAAAGGTGGAAAGGGAAGAAAAGGGGATAAATGCACTTACTGGCATAAAGATTTACATCCAGAATATGCATGTATGAATAAACAGATAGATCAAATGGCCCAAATACTTTATCAAAACAACCTTGGAGATCACATCCCCGAGGGTGCCAAGAAGAAGAAGCCAGAAGATCAAAATCCTAAGAAAGACAATTCTATCCATGCTTTAATTTCCATCAACTCCTCTCCCAATGCTTGGATCATAGATTCAGGTGCATCACACCACCCGGTAGCCAAAAAAGAATTATATTCTTCATTGGATACATGCAAAGGTCATCCTATTCTAATGAGGGACAACTCTCCAGTCGAGGTCACTGACAAATGAATAATTGAACTCAGAAACGAAAGCTTTGAGAATGTACTACATGTTCCCAAATTATCTGTCAATCTTCTTTCCATGTATCAGATGGAAAACTATGACACCATAAAGAGATTCATATTCACACCTGATGCAGTGGATATCCATGACATGCAAACCAATTCCAAGGTTTCTACTGGTGAGGTAAATCATCAATCCAGACTCTACACATTTTCTAAATTTATTGAACCAGATTTTGCATTACTACTTACCCATGTTGATGAAAGTAGTAGGATATGGCACAGAAGGTTCAACAATTTAAATCTCATATATATGCAAAAACTTAGCAAGAAGGGAATGGTTGATGGTCTACCTGACATCCACTTCTTTAAAGGAATTTGTGAGGGATGTGTTCTTGGAAAACACCCTCAAGAGAAATTCGACAAAGGAAAGAATCAGAAGACTTCTTCTCCTTTATATCTGATCCATAGTGACCTCATGGTCCCTTTTCTGCATCCATCAATCAATAAATCAAGGTACGTGCTCATTTTTGTTGATGATTTCTCACACTTCACATGGATTTTCTTTCTTAGGAAAAAATCAGAGGTCTTTCAACACCTCAAAGATTTCAAAGACCTTATTGAAACACAGTCCGGAAAGAATATAAAAGTCTGTTGAACAGATAACATGGGAGAGTATGTCAACCATGAGATACAAAATTTTTGTCATGAGGCCAAGATTTAGTTGCAACACACAGTTTCTTATACTCCGCAACAAAATAGAGTTGCTGAGCGGAAAAATAGATCTCTAAAAGAGATGACATCTTTCATGCTACATGCAAAATTACTTCCACAAGGATTATGGGATGAAGCACTTAATTGTGTAACCTAGATCCAAAACAGATTTCCCCATAGATTTTTCAAGGATAAGACCCCCTACGAGTCTTGGAGAGACCTCAAACAGAAAGTGACCCACTTCTGTATTTTCAGTTCACGTGCATGGGCCAGGATTCCCTCTGAGAAGAGGAAGGCACTTGATCCACATAGCATAGAGTGTATATTTGTTGGATACCCCGATAGTGTGAAGGGATATAGACTCATTGATCTTTCCTCATACCGACTCATCATTGAACATAGTTTCCAATTCGAGGAAAGTGTCTCACGTGTACCTAAACAACCGCATGCATACACTTTTGTTCTTCCACCTATCAGAGATGATGAGAATGCACATGTCGAATGTTCTTCAGATGAGAGTTCTGATTCATAGGACTCATATGATAAAGATATTGAGTCAGCACAGTCATATGAAGATTCAGTGCATGTAGATGCAAATGCAAAGCCAGAGATGAGGCCCAAGTTGGCCAAGACTACACTTCAGGATGAAGGAGAACTTGTTGGGGATCCAGTTGATACTAGGAGGACTCAATCTGATTTTGAGGAGCCTCCTCTTGCACTCATTTCCACTGAATCGATGCCAAATAGGAATATTTTATTGGTTTAGTCTTTAGATCCACAATCCTATGGAGAGGCTGTTGGAAATCCATTTTGAGAATCCACCATGCAGGAGGAGTACAACTCCCTCTTCGAGAACCAGACTTGGGATATGGTTCCCCTTTCTACAGGAAGGAAAATTTCCAGATGCATATGGGTCTACATGACCAAGAGCGTAACCAATGGATAAGTTAGTAGATACAAAGCCAGGCTAGTTTCCAAAGGCTTTCAGTAGGTGCATGGTATTGACTATGACGATACCTTCGCTCCGGAGTGAAGATGGATTCCATACGTGTGGCACTTGCCATTGCGGCAACCAAATGATGGTAAGTCCATTAGATGGACATGAAGAATGCATTTCTTCATGAATATCTCTCTGAGGAGATCTATATCAAGCATCCCCAGGGATTTATGCATGATTTATCTTTGGTCTTTCGACTGAAGAAGTCTCTTTATGGCCTCAAGCAAGCCCCGAGGGCATGGTATGCCAAGATGGACTCCTACTTGTTGTCATAGATATTTGTACGTTGTAAGTTAGACTCGAATGTTTACATGCTCAAGAAGGTTGATTCACTTCTACTCCTAGTTATGTATGTTGATGATTTGTTGATCACCGATTGCTCGACTTAAAGGATTGTTACAGTCGAGAGGATTCTGCATGACAAGTTCTTGATGATGGACATGGATCCACTACATTTCTACCTTGGAATCGAGATCATATAGGATGTATCAGGAATCAAAAAGTCTTAGGCCAAGTATGCACGAGATCTCCTTGAAATATTTCACATGACAGATTTCAAGTCTTCCCCAACTCCTTTCCTATCAGGAGTCAGAATTGAGTATGGCGGGGACACTCCACTAGTTGGAAACACACTATACAGAGAGCTAGTGGGGATCTTGTTGTATCTCACACACTCTAGACTAGACCTCTCCTATGTAGTTGGAGTAGTTACCAGGTTCATGCAGGAGCCACATGAGCTACAATGGAAGGTTGCAAAGTGTATCCTTAGATACATATAGGGCACCATCACCTTTGGGATTTACTATGCAACAAACTCTACATTGGACCTCATCGAGTTCACTGATTCTGACTGGGTTGATGATAGCATTGATCACAAGTCCACATATGGTTACTCACTCAGTCTTGGTTCTGGGTCTATCTGTTGGTCGAGAAAGAAGGATGATGTTATTTCTCCATATTCAACTGAGGGAGAGTATAGAGGGGTAGTTAACATAACCATTCAGGCTATGTGGCTACAAAATTTTCTCACCGAGTTGGGAAATCAGTTTCATCGGTCGATCGTCATCTGGTGTGACAACCAGAGCACTTTGAAGTTCTGCAAAGATCTAGTTCAGAGGTAGCGAACAAAGCATATCGAGATCCACATGCACTACATCCGGGACTTAGTACACGAGGGGATCATCGATCTACAGTTCTATCCTTCAATAGAACATACTGTAGACATATTCACCAAGACCTTCATTGAGAAAAAGTTCCATTCTCTGCGCAATCATCTTGGAGTGAAGGACACGGTTTCCTAGAAACTGTCAGTTCTTATTTTTACATATATTGTACTTTG
>ML788854.1:172087-184218 GCA_009831015.1 Picea engelmannii
CTGAAATTTCATGACATGTTAGGACAACACACATGCATTGATGGTATGGGAGGGTTTCTGGACTCAAACATGACTCAAACAAAGAATTCGACAATCAAATATTCTTTGGTTATTCTATCAAAACCCAAAAATAAGGTGCGCCTGATCATGTACTTGACCCTGCTTATAAGTGACATGTGAATGGGGTCAACATTGATTTTGTTTCAATTTGTGCTTGTATGGACTTGTCATGACAAAGGCTCTAATTACTAGGAATTTTTTCCATGCTATGCTCGAGTACATGGTTCTAAGTGGAGGCCATTTATTCTTGTGAGCTACACATGCAACGAATTATGGATCCTAATTTTAACATACCATTTTATTGGACGTATGCCCTCAGTAGATTCTCGATTATATCCCTATAAATCTCCTACAAGTGACCAAATTCAACAAAAGAAAAAATGAGTGCCTTTGTTTGACATGTCGTCTACTCCAATGTCTTCCTTTCCCTTAAAAAATATTAATGAATAAATTTTCCATGCATCTTATGGAAATATATATGATTCAAATTCCCATTTTGAAATAGGCCAGTTGCATCATAGAACATTGGCCAGTCATGGCAAAGGCTCCAATGAATAGGTCATTTTTGTCATGTTTTTTTTGGGTACATGGAACATTGTTAAAGCTACTTGGTCAAGACGATACACATGCATTGCAATTACAAGGAGGATTACAGGCCCAACTTCAAATATTGAGTGCAACAAGAATGATCCTTAGGGCCTAAGCCATGAATTAGGGATGAAGAACTAAGGATTGAGTCCCTAATACATTATTCATGGGACTTAGAGGCTATGCATGTGGCTTTGAACGATGTTACATGGTTTGCAAGTGAAATGTATGCGCTATAGGAGGATTAGAAAACAAATTTCAAGGATTGTGCACAATAGAAATGGTTCTTGTAGTTCAAGCGATGGTTTCATTTTGATATTTGGATTCATTTTATATTATTTAATATGGGACATTTTTTTCTAAAAGGGGCATTGGAGGAGACTATCACAAGGAAAGGCGAGGGGATATGGGTTTCCATGTACATTATCATGGGTTTTTATATAATATATAATTTATCAAATATATACAAACAAACTTAAAATTCATGATCCTTCACCCACACGCCCATAACCTGCCCTGAATTACCTCACCTCCCAACCGCGAGTATTGAAAGTGAGAGAAGTCATGATGCTAATCCCAAACTAAAAAAACACCCTTTATTCCTTTCCATAAAACCACCCTTCCCACCCCTCCTAATACTCCCCTAAAAATCCAAAAATTGACTCAGGGGAAAATGGTTGAATGCCAACTTAAGAGTCTTTTTTATAATTGTGATGACATGTATTTTCCAGTGCACAAGTGTAAGGAACAAAATATTTGTATGGCTTTGTCAGAGGATGTTTCTGAAGAAGAGGTAGATGTTTCACCTGTACCTGAGCTACCCTCACCAACTGATCTTAATCCACCCTCTGATCCCTAGGAAGTTGAACCAATGATTTCAATGAATGCACTCACTAGTTTCTCTGCTCCCCAAACCCTAAAGATAATTGCCTACATTAAGCATCGATAAGTCATCATTCTTGTTGACAGTGGCATCACCCATAATTTTATTCATTGTTACATTTCCCAAGAAGTCAATTTCTATGTATGTTCATTTAATAATTTCCAAAACATGATTGCTAATGGGGTTCCATGAAATGTGGATTGCATTGTGAAAATATATGCCTACAAATTGGTCAATACTACCTGAAATCTCATATGTTTTCTATTGACATGGGAGGTTATGACATTGTACATGGTTTTGAATGGTTATGCACTCTTGTCCCTATCACCATGGATTTCCTGAAAATAACCATGCAATTCCAGTCGGAGGGCCAACAACACTAGCTCCAGGGCATCACCATAGGTTCACAAGAGATCATCAGTTCCCACCGAATGGAAAATATCCTTAGAAAAGGTCATTATGGAATTATTTCCCAAATTCATTCCATTTAAGTGATTGAAACACCCTTTGTCCATACATACCTCCAATCTATCCTCTCCCAATGCCAAGTTGTGTTTCAAACCCCCCAATGTCTTCCCCCTTCTTGCAGTGTCCATGATCATTCCATTCCTCTAGTTTCAGTCAGTATTCCCCCAAATATTCTCCCTTATCATCATCCCTTTACCCAAAAGAATGAAATTGAGGATAGTGTTCAATAATTTCTAGACATCGGTGTCATCTGCCCCGATACTAGCCCCTATTATTCTTGAGTAGTCATGGTACTCAAGAAAGAAGGTACTTGGTGCATGTGTCCTGATTTTTGTGATCTCAACAAATTCACAATTAAAGAAAAAATTATGATTGCTATCATTGTTGACCTTTTGGATGAATTGAGTGGTGCTCAGAATTTTTCAAAACTTGATCTCCATTCTGACCACCACTAGATTCGTATGAAATAAGAATACATTCCCAAGATTGCATTCAGAACTCATGAGGGTCACTATGAATTCTTGGTTATTCCATTCTACCTCTGTAATTGTCCCTCCACTTTTCAAAGTCTCATGAATCATCTATTTCATCCTTTCCTCCGTTATTTTGTCTTGGTTTAGTTTGATGATATTCTCATCTATAGCAAAACTTGGCAAGCCCATATTGCTCATGTGAATCAAGTTCTGCAGTTGCTATCTTAGCACAAACGTTTTCTTAAGTAGTCTAAATGTGATTTTGGAGCCTCTCAAGTTGATCACCTAGGACATATTGTCGGAAAGGATGGTGTTAGGGTGGATCCAAAGAAAATTGAATCTATGCAGGATTAGTCACGCTCGAAAAATCTTAAACATTTGTGTGGATTCCTAGGTTTGATGGGATATTATCACAAGTTTGTTCATAATTATAGAAAAAATGCATCTCCCCTCATAGTGCTCCTTAAAAAGAATGCTTTTAGTTGGGCTCTTATATCCAACCATTCCTTCCAAGATTTGAAAGTGGCTATGTGCACTACTCTTTTTTTGTCTCTCCCTGACTTCAACAAGACCTTTGTATTGGAATGCGACACCTCAGGGAAAGGCATTGAGGTTGTCCTCATACAAGATGGTTGACCTTTGGATTTCACCAACAACAAAAAAAATTAAGCACCATTTGAGCCAATCCATCTATGAAAAGCAAATGTTGGTTATTTTGCATGTTGTGGATATCTAACATCCTTATCTCTTAGGGCAATGCTTCCAAAGTAAAAATGATCATCAAATCCTCAAGTGTTTTCTTTAACAACGAATTTCTTCCTTGGAGCAACAAAAATGGGTAACCAAGTTGTTTGTATATGATTATGAGATCCTATACAAAAAAAGAAAAGAAAATGTGGTGGTTGATGCACTTTCAAGAAAATATGAAGAAGATGGGTCCATTTTTTCACTCTCATTCATTTTCATAGATTGGCTTCAGGAGGTTCGTGAGGAATGGTTGCAAGACCCCAAACTTTCCAGGCTGATCCAAACACTATAGTAGGATACTCAAGCTTCTCCAGCGTACTCATGGAACCATGACAAGTTTCGTTATAAGGGTTTCCTATATTTAAGAAAAAATACGAACCTTAAATTCATCGTGCTCTCTGAGTTTCATGCTTCACCCACAACTAGGCATTTTGGTTTTACCAAAACCTATGAACGAGTCAAACATTTTTTTTCTAGGATGGTATCAAAAAGGATATCCACACCTTTATGGTTGAATGTGATACCTGGCAATGCAATAAGGGTGAGACAATCAAATCTCTGGGCACACTCCAACCACTTCTGATGCCACCTACTCTTTCGATAGATATTTCTATGGACTTCATTGTTGGCTTACCTAAATCATGAAATAAGTTAGTAATCATGGTAATAGTGGATCCTCTTTCCAAATATGCTCATTTATGTTCTCTTCAAAACCCGCTCATAGCATCCTTCATGGCTCAAAGTTTTGTGGATAATATCTTCAAACTCCATGGCATGCCTCATTCTATTGTTTTTTACCATGATCCAACCTTTACGAACACTTTCTGGAAAGAATAGTTTGGACTCCAGGGAACCCAATTCCATCTCAGCACAACATATCATCCTTAGAATGATGGGAAAACTAAAGCAGCCAAAAATTGTTTGGAAATATATTTGAGGTGTTTTTCATCCTACAAACAAAATCAATGGGTTTAATGGCTAACCCTCACTAAATGTTGGTACAACACCTCTTACCACACCACCACTCGAATGAATCCCTTTGAAGCAGTCTATGGAAAAAATCCATCGTTAGTTCTATCATACATACATGGTGTCTCCAAGGTTCAAAAGGTGGATCAAACACTTATAGTATGCATGGCCATTCGCCGTACACACAAATAAAATTTGGTAATGGCTCAAAATTGCATGAATCAACAAGCAGATCAGGGTCGTTATGAACAAGAATTTGTTGAAGGAGACCAGGTGTTTCTTCATCTACAACCTTATAAGCAAAATTCACTCAAATCCTAGAAATGTTAGAAACTTTCCCCCAAATGTTATGGCCCTTATCATATTCTCGAGTGGGGCCAGTGTCCTACCGGTTAGAGTTTCTCAGTCATTCTAAGATCCATCATGTTTTTCATGTTTCCTACTTAAAGAAAGTGCTCGGAACTAGGTGCTAGAATCAGATAAGTCTACCTGATTTGGATGAAGAAGGTTCCATTTGGTTGCACCTGCAAACACTCTTGGACCAACGCGAGCATCGTCTCCACCAAAACACCATCAAGGAATTTTTAGTTCAGTGGAAGGACACACAGCCAAACGATGCCACCTAGGAGTCGACTACCATTCTGTAAAACAATTTCCTCATCTCAAGCCTTTAGAACAAGGTTGTTTTTAAGGGGGAGTGTATCTTAGGGATCTGATCTCCCTATCCCCTCACATAGGTAGAATATGTATTTTCCATGTAATAAAGGTTGATATTAATTAATAATGCCTAGTTAATAAGGTGAATAGGTCAAATGTAAGAAGACCTAATAGAAGCTTCCGCTTCTAGAAATATATTCCTCTAGATTATTCTTTTGGTACATAGATTTAGTATAAATAGGAGTCAGGGGAATGATAAGTCATTTTCTTGATAATTATTGTAATAGAGTGTTACTCTATTGGAGGTTTCCCCTTCAAAGAGGAAAGTGAACATTGCTCCCATTTCAATAAAGGTATCATTTCGGTGTGTTATTCTCTATATTATATTTTTCTATTGGTAATTTCTATGATATTCTTGTTTCTTCTCAATATAACATAACCAGGTGCATAAAAATGATTTCATTTTCTAGATTGAAGTTAGAGGGACATTATTTAACATGGTGGGAAATCCATACATAAACACTTAGGATGGAGGGTGATCCTCCAGTAACTAGGTGGGAGGACTTCAAAAACATCATCAAGTCCCAATTCTACTCTATCATGTATGTAGAGGACCAATGGATCCTGTGGCACTATTTTAGGTAGATGCAGGGGTAGAGTGTACATGAGTACACCACTAAATTTAGAAATATGGCCATCATGATGGGTATATCTCCAAAGAACCCAGATGTACTCCTAAATTATTTGGGGGGTTTACATACTCATCTATGAAAGTAGGTGATTCTATTCAAGTCAAGGAAAATGGATGAGGCATGTGTATAGGTGTAGTACCTACAAAACATAGGCCAAAATAAGGGGAAACCAAGTGGTTCGAAGTAGAAAGAGAAACAATAATCTTCCAAGGAGGGGAAGAAGAAGTGAAAAGGGCGAAAATATAACAAGAAAATAACCACTACACATAAATGCAAATATCCTAGCAACCATTGCAATCATTGCAACATTTATGGCCACACCGAGGAAAAATGTTAGAAACTACATCCAGAGTTTAACCCGAAGAACCACAAGAAAGACAGAAAGAAAAAGAATCTTTTAGCCACATATTCAAGAAATCAGGTTGAAAGTAGCTCAGATATGGATGAAAATATTGTGTTCACATCTATGCAGAAGGAGGTGAATTTGAGTATCCTTCATCACCAAGAAGAGAAGGATATGAACAATCACTTTCACATTTAGATTCAGGTCAAGAAGACAAAGATAGATGCTCCGTTCGACTCTAGTTCACATGCTAATATCATAGAATCAAATTTGGTCAACAAGATTGGATTGGAGGTTCATCATCATCCTATCCCCTATCCATTGGATTTGGTAAACAAGGATGCATAGATAAAGGTAACAAAACAGTGTAAGATTGAGTTTTCTATAAGTGTTTATTTTATTGATGAAGTGAAATTGGATGTAGTGCCCCTTGATGTATGTGGAGTAGTGTTTCGAAGCACCTACATGTACGTGAGGGATGAAATATTCATGCAGAGATCCAACCAGTACCAACTGATCAAGAATGGTAAGTCCTACATCATCAACATGCATAAATTCAAGTCAAATATCTCACCGGTAAGTGCCAACCAAGCCAAGAAGTTGATTAGTTCTAGTAACAAATGTGTTTTTCTTTTCTCAAGAGAAAATCAATCCCATGATGAGTCAATGAGAGTGAAGGCATCCCTGGAGGGGTGTACTAAAGAGAGGAAACATCATTTGGAGGAGTTTCTACAATAATATGGAGGATTTTTCAAGGAGCCTAAAGGGATACCACCCAAGAGAGATGTGGATCACGAAATATAGTTATTGCAAGACTCCCCATTGTCGAATACTGGGTTGTATAGACAATGTTCTACAAGCGAATGAAGTGAAGAAGAAGTTGTTGGAATAGGGTGTGATTGAACCAAGTACCTCACCTTGTGGGTCACCCATCATAATTGTTCCCAAGAAGGATGAGACTTGGAGAATGTGTATTTATTATAGGACATTGAACAATATTACACTGAAGAATCGATACCCTCTTCCAAGGATCGATGATCTGTTGGACCAGTTCCAACATGCCAAGTACTTCACTAAGATGGTTTTGAAATCAAGATATCACTAGGTACGATTCAAATAACAAGATACCTAGAATATTACCTTCAAGCCAAGGCAAGGTTTGTATGAGTGGTTGGTTATGCCATTCACTTTATGCAATACACTAGCTACAATTACAAGACTAATTAATGATGTTTTACTCCCTTCTCTAGATTCAATTGTTACTGTTTATTTAGATGATATATTGGTTTTTAATGCTACTTGGGAGGATCACATCTCACATCTTATGCAAGTGTTAGACACATGGTCTCCACTTAGTGAACCTATGACATATCACTTGTGATAATGGGATATTAAGTAATACCCCTAATTTCACTAGATATTAAAAAATACCTCCAAAAATATTTTGGTTGAAACCCCCTTCCAATACATATTTCCAATAAAATACCCCTATTTTTACTAGATATCCCATATTTATTTACCAATTTCCACTTTTTAACCCCTCCAACACTTATAACCCCCTCATATATTGCATCACCCCCCGCCAATAGCTATAATATATTGACCCTATTTTTGATAATTTTAAAACCCCCTTTATGAATGAACGTGATAAAATATTGGTCAACAAGGTGAAGCCCCCATGGTATTAGAGACTTTGGAAAAGTACCAATGATCTAAAAATATGACGAAGACTTGATAAACTTGATTAAATTAATTTGCAAGTAAAATGTTATGTGTTTAAGGCAACCGGATCAATTTGCAACACATAATGATGGATTACTTATGTAGAAATAAACATAGACAACATCAAAAATCATTGCACATAAGACATAAACACAACAACTTGATAAAGGAGTTCACCCCACTCCGGGCTACATCTCCTGGTCCAGCCTCCAAATGGATCTTTTATATTAAATTGCTCAAAGTGCTTAAAAACAAGTCTTACAGTGCTCAAATCAACAAAATGACTGCTCCAATGGCTCTGCAGCGTGCCAAAACCCCTGTCTAGGCTCTGACGGCACCTGAAACGGTCGAAAAATGAAGAATATAGCCTCCTCTGAAGTCTCCCTCCTTCTTTGTTGTCTCTGGTTCTACAATCTGCACCTTTGCACACATGAACCTGGAACACGCTCCAAACGCGCGTTATAACCTGGCACCGGGCGCAACCGTGCCAACGGTGCAAACCGTAGGACGGTTAGGGCGCCTCCAGCCCCCAACCACCTAGGCCTCGGGCATATGCACCATGTGACCAATAGACTGGGCGCAAAGGTCGTTTGACCGTTTGAACCCGTGTAACGGACTTAACCGCGCACATAACACAATGTGTTAACATTACATAACATAAATCAATTCCCGCGCATTTTAATACACGGTTATATTACATATGTAATATAACACACAACATAATGGTTATAATACGTTTTCCCGCGCGATAGCATTAACACATGGTTACATGTGTTATATTATAAAACCAGGGGTCGGGGCTTAGGCCCCGGCCCGCGCCCTTTTCAAAATAGTACACAACCCAAACTTAAATACATATATGTCGGGCTTTATAACAAGGAATACGTGTGGGTTATATGGCTAGCGCATATGTGTTAAGACTTTCATAGAGTGGGAGGTCCCGGGGTCAAACCCCGCGGGCTCTCCAAAACTTTTACACATAGCTAAATTAGCCAATAAAATAGTGACACGTGGAGCCCAGTGATTGGGCCACGTGTCCAACTTTAATTCGCTGCAAATGACACGTGTCATCATTCCATTGGGAAACCAACATCCAACCAGCACTTGCCACGTCACCCCTCTACCAAGTCAGCAAAAGGTACGGCCCTCCACGTGGCCGTACGGACTGTACGGACAGGTACAGTCAGCACCCAACTTTGACCTTTTTGACTCAGTGGTAAAATCGCGATATCTCCTCCATACGGACTCCATTCGCGTAAGTAAATATACCGCCGGAATCAGGAAAACGAGACGGACGCAATGGCATTGTTTTCGTCTCAATCCGAGCACTTTGAAAATTGAGCAAATTTTGATCCCCTGATCAACCAACTACTGGTTAATCTCAATAAATGTGAGTTTTCTCAGCATTATTTGGTGTATTTGGGGTATGTGATCGATGGAGGGGAGATTAAGATAGATCCCGCAAAGATGAAGGCCATCATGAAATGGCCAGTTCGTACAGTTGTGACTGAAGTTAGGAGGTTTTTTTGTGGTATCACAATACGTTTTCAAGGTCATAGCTTTAGTTTTAGTTGTAACTACACCACTCCATGTCATAACAACCAGTGGTAAGTGTTTCTAGTGGGGGAAGAATCAACATAAGGCCTTTGATGAGCTGAAAACAAATATCAGTCAAACACTATTGATCACACTACCATATTTGTATAAGCCTTTCTAAGTGGAGACATATGCATGTGGGTATTCCATAGGAGCAATCCTAATGCAAGGAGGAAGGCATGTCTGCTATCATTCCAAAGTATTTCATAGGGAAGTTCTCAACTACCCTACCTATGAAAAGGATCTCTATGCCTTGTTACGATTTTTCAAAAAGTGGAAGCACTATCTTATGGGAAAGGATACCATCATCCACATGGATCACTAGCCACAATAGTATTTATAGGTCCAAAGAAAGCTACAACAAACTAGATATTACAATTTGATGGGGGTTTTACAACAATTTATAATTTGGAAGTCATGCTTTCACGACCACCCACATCCAAGATTACAACATTGGGAACTCTGATGCACATGGATCCTTTTACCCATGGTGCATACAAAGAGACATACACAAAATATGAGGACTTCAAGGATTGGTTTTAATAGATACAAGGCCAAATTCATATAGAAGAAGGTGACAACAAGGTTGACTATCATTTCCAGAATAGCTTACTCTACAATCTTGACAAGCTTTGGGTCCCTAAAGGTGAATGACTGCAACTTATCTAAGAGGATCACACCTCCAAGGTTGCAGGACATTTTGGTGTTGGGAAGATAGTTACCAAATTATTGAGGTATATGTACTAGACCAAATTATAATAAGATGTAGAACAATATATTAGAGGATGTATAATTTATTTTACTAGCAAGCCCAGTGACATGAAGCAAGGTCTATAGCATCCCTTAATTGTACCTACTCGACCTTGGGAAATTATTTCCATGGTCTTTGTGGGAGGTTTACCAACAACCAGAAAGGGACATGACTATCTATTTGTGGTAGTTGTCAGGTTTAGAAAAATGTGCATTCTCATGCCTTATAAAAATACCATCAATGGACAAGAAACAACAAACAAGTACACGAGACAATGAAGAAGTCATGGGAAAAATACAAGGCTAGACATGGCCAACACATAACAAAGAGAACATTTAGAGTGGGAGACAAAGTATGGTTACAATTGAATAAGGAAAGGATGCAGGGTCCTAGTAAGAATATCAAGGCACTGCAGTATGGTCCTTTTGAGGTATTGGAAAATGTGAGAGATAATTCATACATACTCAGTCCACCCCCATACATGCACATTTACTTTGTAGTGAATGTGGAGAATCTCAAACTCTATGAGCCTTCCATGTTGGATCAAGAGGAGGATCAGGTCCAACCTTCCATAGAGGAGTTATCAACATACACTTAGGAAGAAGTAACAAAGGACATCGTTTTTTAGAAGAGGTCTAGAATTATAAGATATGGGAAACATGACCTTTGGCAAAATGGGTTGAAAGGAAAAATTCCAGAAAAATCAAAGTGGTACTCCAGGGAGAAGGTAGAGGAGAAGTTTCCTCACCTCATTCAGTAAATATTTTGGGGAATAAAATCCTCCCTAAATATGGAGGTATGATCTGGATTAGATCATTATATTATTTTTCATCTATCTCAATACTTTCAGAGAGGAAAAACATGGAGGAATCAACTTGCAGGGTCATTTTAGTGGAAGGTCCCAGTTTGGAAAATTGGGGTCTGGAACCTTTTGGGGCCATTTTGAGGCATCAAATGACATTTTTTTGGGTTAAAAATTTTCTAGCATAGCTTGGATCCTATGACACTATTCTACACATCGAGACCTTTTCAATGGTGAAAACATCATGTCGATCGAAGCTCGTATGCAAAATTTATGCCTCCCGCAAGTTGACCTCCTTTATTGACCACCATAGTTCGGATGATGCCACATCAACCCCCATTACTCATGCATATGGGGCTATCCACGTATTCAATTTAAACAATATTCTAGAAGGTCCAAAACCCTATCACAATTGAGGGTTGAGGAAGTCAAAAACCTACCCCTAGATGGTTATTGAGCTATGTTAAATATTGGGCCACTAGGAGGAGAAGGGGTTCCATTCTATGTTATTTTATTTTGTGCCATACCAGAGTAGAACAATTGGGAGTGGAAAATTAGAGGGGGTTAATGTTTTGTAATAGCCTAATTGTAGATTTTAACCTTGTACAATATTTTATTGCAAACAAATTTTCAATAAAAGAACAGAAAAGATACAATGGAAAATATACACATTACACAAAGATTTTTCCCCTGGAAACCCAAATCGGAAAAACCAACATATTCTATATTCATTCATAGTGATACATTGTTTACAATACAATATACATATAGGAGCCAAGGACATCCAAAACCCTAACACAATGACCTAGATTAATCAACAACCCTAATTACTTAACCAAAAATATAAAACCATTGGCAAAAATTGTGTGCCGAAAAATCACCCAACAATGGACATGAAAATTGAGGCGACAAGAAAAAATGAGCCAAAAGTGCAACATGTTTCCTGAGGAAAAACAATTTCTTGGGGGCACTACCCCTGAACCTCCCTGTGCACCTGATGCAATGTAGTAGACATTGCACCTAGTCATGCAAAGAATATAACACACACCCAACATTCTCCCACTTGTTGTTTTCTTTGCATACAGGGGGTTACAGAGTTACATAGTCAACAATCCAAGGTAGCAATGCCCATGGATCCTCTACACCAAGATAACTTCTTAGTGCTCACAAATTTTGTTAATGAATATGCAACATTCCTCAAAGTGTCCACCTTCATTAGCAACACTTTCGTTTCTTCAACCATGTCTCTCACAAAGTGATATTGAATATCAATATGTTTTGTCTTTGAATGATAAGATGGGTTCTTTGCCAGAAAAATTGCACTCTGATTGTCACAACCTATCCTTACAACTTGATGTACAAACCCAATACTTGAACACA
>ML788854.1:192825-208624 GCA_009831015.1 Picea engelmannii
CCTTACTTTTGACCCTATTCCATGGATTACACCATCAGAGTCATCCCTAGTATTACAAATCTCAAAATGGACATTATATCATGTTTACAAATCAAATATTAAAGGATTGTGTGATGGTATGGGGTTCCATGCATATCACATGAACCCCAAAAGAATTGTACTCTGAACCTATACCATGTCTTGATCCATGAGAACCATACTTGGTGTGCCAAAATTGAAATTTGATCATATCCCACTCACGTGAAAATGATTCATTTTATAGGGTCTTTGATGTTGTCAGGGCCCCACATATGTCTCATGAGCTCTACCAAAAAATATTATTGTCTAAGACAATGGATTTTAGTTTTAAATGATTTGGATTATAATGAGAATAAAATGAGATAAAAACAAAACTATAGTAGATAAAAAAAAATGGTAAAACACAACTTCTATTAATGAATAAAATAGAAAAATATTGTACAACACAAATTGGCTAGAATGGTGGTAGCTTATCTCTGAAGAGAAAGAGATATATGTCAACTACACTTATTTGTAGAAAGATAATACAATGGGATACAAGAATATCCTTTTAACATAAATCAAGATCCCTAAAGTTACAAAACCCTAACCCTAGGACATGAAGTGCCAAAAGGTTTGTAGGCCCCGAGGTGGTTAGTTGTTGTGTCAATTTCCCAGGGGCACAAATTTTTCGTATTATATCCACTTGGGATTTTAAGTAGCTCATTGAAAATATCTAATCTATAAGTACAATTGTTGACAAGTTTTGGGTATTCCATGGAAACCCTAGGCCCTCGAATGGCCGAAAAACATCCTTTAGGTCCCAAAAATCATAACAGAAACAACCAAGATGGAGAGTCATGATGAGTTATTGGAAGAGGTGGGTAGCCATCGATATCCACCTAGATTAGTCCTACCCCCTTAGGAAGGAATTTTCCCCATTGCATCAAGTTTCCTCTGAAGATGGGAATTTTTTGTTGAATCTGAATCTTGGTGATCTACTTGCCTTATTGAAGTAGTTGTATTGATTTGACAACCCGATAGTGTTGTATGTTTAGCTGGTGAGTTCCCTTCATCATGGTGTCCATGATTTGATCTAATATATCGTATGCAATGAATTTGAGATTTATTTTTGTAGGGGCCAATTTCTCATCCACCTCCAAGGTGTCCAACAGAGGTGGTAAATATGGTCAAAGTAACTCCACATTAAATATTGGGTCTAAGCTAAGGAAAGGAGGAATACTTAATTTGAACAATTGGCTTAGGTTGACGGAAAGTTGGAATGGATTGTTGGTTTTCATTGATGTCAACCCTTGGAGAATGATATTGTAGATTGATGTCAACCCTTGGAGGAGTTCGGTAGCGAATCATAGTAGCTCAAAGGCATGGGTAAGGGACTCGAGTCTTTTTTAGTTATAAAGGCATGAAGATCATTGAATTTATAGGTAAGACTATTCTAGATGGATATTATATGTGATGCCATTTCTAGTGATATGTGGAACGTCACATAACTCCTCGTGGTTAGAGAATTATGGCCATATGAAGTTGGAGAACCCTCATGAGTTATCTAGAAGCCTCTAGAAGGTCAAAGAAGTCAAATTATTCTAGAATATCCTAGAAGAAGTTGACCAATCAAAGTGGTTAGTCATGGGTTAAGTGGTTGCAACAAGAAAACAATTAAAAATAAATCAGTTGCAACTAGAATCGGAGAGTTTACTATTTGTGGATAAAGTGGTTAAGTGGAAAAAGTGGATAAGTGGACAAAGTGGCTAAGTGGACAAAGTTGGTTAAGTGGAAAAAGTGGTTAAGTGGACAACGTGGCTATGTGGAAAAATTTGCTTAAGTGGACAAAGTGGCTAAGTGGACAAAGTGGTTAAGTGGATACTTCTATAGGAAGCTACTTGCAGGTATCCATTGAGCATATTGAATATCTAGAAGTGACTGAGGTAACCAAAGGAGATCTAAGGAAAATTTCAGAGGGAAGGTGAAGTAAAGAAGGTCGAAATTCAAGGGAGGATAAAGTCTTTTGATGATGCTTTCTAAGGTATGTTATTTACAGGTCATCTCACCATTTTCGCAATAACTTTTTTTCTAGATTATTTAGACAATGAAATTTGGAGGATGTTGAGAAAACATATCCAACTAAATGTGATAAAAATTTCATCTTGTGGGTTGTTTTATTTTGGGAGTTACACTCCATGGAAAGTAGGGTTTTTGGCTAGTCTTGAAACTAGTCTAAAATAGATGTTTCGGGTAAAAATGTCATAAATTATTCATAACAAATCCAAATTTAGTAATACCAAATGTATTGGTTAGAGTATAGTTTTTAGTATGTTGTGTACCATTTTCATATCCATACAGAAAATATTCCATGCGGGGAATACTCTACAAGTTCTCTCTCTAGAATAAGACAGAATTCAGCAAGGTATGCCATTTTTTCTATAACTCCTTTTCTGGAAGGTTCCAAGTAGTGAAACCTAGAGGAATTGCAGAAAAGACACTTAAGAACATTTTGTACTATTTTCGTATCTTTATTCATTACAGGTACCTAGTTATGATTATTTCAAGTTAGGGTTGTTGACTAATCCAAAATTAGTCATGTGAGACTAAAGTAAAGTTTGATGAAAATGATAGTATATTTTTGTTAAAGATAAGGAAGGTTTGTAGGTATGTGATCATATACACTAGGTTTGTTACAGAGTTACAAATCAGATTTGGATGATGAAATTTAGGAGAGATTTTGGTTGAGGTATGTTGTTGAAGTTAATTGTACAGATATAGGTTGTATAACAATGATGTTCTAACACATGGTTTGAGGTACATACTTGTGGTATAGTGTTTGAGGTATATGTGATCAGATTAGATTAGTTGATGAGTATACAATGACAGGTTTAATAGAACAAGTTGTGACTGTGAAATATTCATTTTCTACATTTGACATTTATATTTCAGGGTGGTTGTATGGGGCAAGGATAGGTGGTTGTAGCCACCTTCCGGTTGTATCCGAAAAACATAGGGGTTTATATCCTCCCTCTGGTTGTAGCCATAGAATTGGGGAGTTGGAGCTTCCCTTAGGTTGTAGCCTGAGAAACTAGGGGGTCGGAGCCTCCTTCCAAATATAGTTGGAGAATTGAAAGTTGGTGCTTCCTTGAATGTAATTCTTGACATATAAGAAAATAATTATGTTGTTTTCTCCTGCATTAGGTTTCCACATAAATATTGGTGTATTGTGCATTGTGTGTATGTGTTTTTTATTGTTTATTATGAAATGATGAATGTTAATCCTTATGATAAAGTAAGATATTAATGATGAATAGATGAACATGGTTGAATAAGTAAAAGAATATACTTTGTGGTTTAAAGGATTAATAATTGGTATAATTGTTCATTACTGATTCNCCCCCCCCCCTTCCCAGTAATTCAACAATTGGTATCAGAGCATGTTCCTTTAGGAAACAATTTAACCACTAGAAGGGGATCATGGATTATTCTAAGAATGGAGTACCATTGTTTAATGGTCAGAATGGTTTAAAGTGTGATATATGGAGCGAAAGGATGAAAGTGTTTTTAAAGGCACAAGGGTGTGATATTTGGAAATCGGTTGTTACAGGATATGATACTTCAAAAAGGGAAAAGACTACATGAAAGAAGGAACTGAAACAAAATAACAAAATTGCAACGGATTTCATTTTGGAAGGACTATATGATTCAGTAAAGGAAAAAGTGGTTAAATGTTCATCAACTAAAGAACTTTGGGATAAGTTACATAATATCTATTCTTCACCCATCACATAGTCAAAGAATGTCAAAGAATATGCAGGTACATATCAAGAAGAAAGATGTTCATCATGTCAAACAGATTCAGAAGATGAAGAGTACATAATCAACAAAAGTATGTTGTTTTGTTTTAATTGTGAAAAGCGCAAACATGTTGAAATGGAATGCCATGAAGGAAATGAGACAGAAAAACTAATTGAAATAGAAGACAATTATGAAGTAGAATTGATCAGTGCTTTAGATGAACTAAGAAAAGAAAGAGAAGAAAACAAGTCACTCAAGAAAGAATTGATGAAACAAAAGGAAAGTGTTCACATTTTTTAAGAATCCCAACAGGTCATCGAGAACTTAAGAACTCAGCTAGAAGAAGCCAGAAATATCGAAGAAAATATTGAAGATCAAAAGAAGTATTTGGAAGCCAACATAGCAACACACAAGGAAGAATCATAAATGAGAGAGAAGATATTGACAGATCATCTTAAGGAAAGAACTAACAATTGAAACCAGCTTGAGCCAAAAGAGTTTGGTCAAGAAGAGAAAGTATGTGAAGAAGAAATAATCACATTAAAAATCCATCTTGATGAAGAAAAGAGAACATAAGAAGTCATTAAGTCTCAGATAATGAAGAAAGAAGAAGAGGTTGCGAATCTTGAAGAAGAAGTTGTCACATTGAAAAGTAAAATCGTCAAGCTCAGCAAGAATGTTGAAGAGATAGAAACATCCACATCACTTGTAGAGAATAAAGAAAAACACTCTAGGTTTCTAGAAAAGAAGAATGAAGAAAAGAGAAAGAGTTATGTAGAAGTACTCAAAGGAAGGAATCATGTTCAACCAGAATCTAAGAAAACTAATAAATATACATATTCAAGAATACCATCCATGTTCAAGACACAAAGAAGCTTCAATCATGATCATGATCAATCAAGGAAAGAATCCATAGGGACTACACCACAAAGAAGATCATTCACTCCTAGGAATGTAAGTTTCTTTTATGGTCATTGTTTTTATTGTACTAACTTTGGACATAAGGTTGGAGATTGCAGGGATTATAAAAGAACAGTTCAATAAATAAATGCTTATGTGGCCCCACATAACATTGAATGTTACAAATGTCATAACTATGGACACATAGCTTGTGATTGTAGGAGCGTGATCGATAATTCCATGAAAGAGAACACTAATATCATATATATAAAGGTATGGATAAGAAAACATGAAGAACAGGTGAACAAAGACTAGGTCCCAGAGATGGCAAGATTGGAAATAAAACGAGATGAAGACAAATCTATAAAGAAAAAGGAAGATGTAAGATATAGAAAGGTTTGGAAAAGAAATGAAAGAAAAGAAGGACAGGTAAATAGGGAACAAGTTCAAGAGATTGTACTTTCAGATATTGTAGTGAAAGATGAATCCGCAGACAGAAAGAAAGAAGTCTGAGATCAGAGAGATGATAATTCTACCGATGAAGATGATGGTGACTCTGCATCAGAGCATGAATTGTTCTGAGCCATCTGTCTTAGAGACTCCCAGGTAATATGAATATTAGACAGGGGGAGTCTATGTGGTAGCTGAGACATATGAGAGAACCATCCTTCTAGAAGCTTACAGAGTTTGAGTAGACATATTCATAGCAGTCAGCTAGAAAAAGTACAGTATGATAGATTGATCAGTTGCAGTAGTGAAGACTTCATGATAGTACAGTGACATATGGGTCAACATTATGGAATGTTTTGTAGTAGAGTCTTGGACAGTATCGATAGAGATGTATTTTTAATAACACTTAGTAGGTTTGGACAGATATATGATAGTGGACGAGAGCATGGATTCATAGATTGGTTCAGAGAGTGGGTCAGAGACAAAGGAACATTCATAATGGATGATAATTACATAGGAATATTTGGATGTTTATTATTGAATGATTTTCATATATGTCAGTTGATTACATAAGGAAGCACCAATGGACAATAAGTCCAAAAGAAAGCAGGTACAGGAAGACTTATATTTTTTCTACACAACACCTTGCAGAGAAGTTAAGAGAGAGAAAACAAACCAAAAAGATAAGTAGAAATATCATTCAGATAAATTTTCAGATACATAGGTAAGAATATCTGTATGATTCCAGGGGAAGAGATTCATCAGATGTAGGATAGAGATTTAGATGCTTGGAGAGAGAGCACATAGGCATGTTTCAATGGGGAACGATTGTCACAAGGGAAGAATGAGCGATACGACTTCAGTGTTGCATCAGAGTGATACCCTCTGTCAAAGGGGGATATATTATTCATATGAAGGGATAGAGAGTAATCAGAGGCTTTGAAACATAGAGAAATATCAAATGAATTTAGATAGGGGGAGAATCCCTAAGGATATTTCAGTCAAGAGGAGAAGCCCCAAAGGGAGATATCCTTTGCCATTGATGTCAAAGGAGGAGAGATAGAAATGTTGATGAGTAGTATAAGCATGAATGTTATCATGACTAAGCATTTCCATCAATGTTGGTGTTTCCATCAATGCCAAAGAAGGATATTGTTAGATAATTGGCTTAGGTTGATGGATAGTTGGTATGGACTATTGGTTTTCATTGATGTCAACCCTTGGAGAGTGATATTGTAGATTGATGTCAACCCTTGGAGAGTGATATTGTAGATTGATGTCAACCCTTGGAGAATTATGGTAGTGAATTATGGTAGCACAAAGGCATGGGTAAGGGACCCGAGTCTTTTTGAGGTATAAATGAATGAATATCAGTGAATTTATAGGTAAGACTATTCTATATGGATAGTATATGTCATGACATTTCTGGTGATATGTGGAATGCCACATAACTCCTCATGGATAATTATGGCCATATCAAGTTGGAGAACCCTCATGAGTTATCTATAACCCTATAGAAGTTCAAAGAAGTCAAATTATTCTAGAATCTCCTAGAAGAAGTTGACCAGTCAAAGTGGTTAGTCATGGGTTAAGTGGTTGCAACAAGAAAACAATTAAAAACAAATTAGTTTGCAACTAGAATTGGAGACTTTACTATTTGTGGATAAAGTTGTTAAGTGGACAAAGTGGCTAAGTGGACAAAGTTGGTTAAGTGGACAAAGTGGCTAAGTGGACAAAGCGGTTAAGTGGATACTTCTAGAGGAAGCTACTTGGAGAGTATAAATAAGAAAGAAAGGGTATCCCATTAGTATCCATTGAGAATATTGAATATCTACAAGTGACTGAGGTAAACAAAGGATATCTAAGGACAATTTCAGAGGGAAGGTGAAGTAAAGAAGGTTGAAATTCAAGGGAGGATAAAGGCTTTTGATGATGCTTTCTAAGGTATGTTATTTACAGGCCGTTGCACCATTTTCGCAATAAACATCTTTCTAGAATTATTCAGACATAGAAATATGGTTTTTTTTGATAAAACATATCCAAGTAACTGTGATAAAAATTTCATCTTATGGGTCGTTGTATTTTGGGAGTTACACTCTGTGGAAAATAGGGTTTTTGGCTAGTCCAGAAACTAGTGTAAAATAGGTGTTTCAGGTAAAACCGTCATAGCTTATTCATAACAGATCCAAATTCAGTAAGACAAAATGTATAGGTTAGAGTATAGTCTGTAGTATGTTTTTTACCATTTTCATATCCACACAAAAAATATTTCGTATGGGGTATTCTCTACAAGTTCTCTCTCTAGAATTAGCCGAAATTCAACAAGGTATTCCATTTTTTCTATAACTCCTTTTCTGGGAGGTTCCAAGCAGTGAAACCTGGAGGAATTGCAGACAAGACATTGAAGAACATTGTATACTATTTTTAGATCTTTTTTCATTACAGGTACATAGTTATTCTTATTTCATTTTAGGGTTGTTGACTAATCCAAAATTAGTCATGTGATACTAAAGTAAACTTTGATGAAAATGCTAGTCTCTTGTTGTTAAAGTTAAGGAAGGTTTGCAGGTTTGTGATTGTATATTCCGGGTCTATTAAAGAGTTACAAATCAGATTTGGATGATGAAATTGATGAGGGATTTTGGTTGAGGCATGTTGTTGAAGTTATTAGTACAGATAGAGGTTGTATAATAGTGAGGTTCTAGCACATGGTTTGAGGTATAGAATTTTGGTATAGTGTTTGAGGTATATGTGATCAGATCAGATTGGTTGATGAGTATACAGTGACATATTTGATAGAACAAATTGTGACTATGACATATTCAATTTCTACATTTGGCACTTATATTTCAGGGAGGTTGGATAGGGAAAGGATAGGTTGTTGCACCCACCTTTCGGTTGTAGCCGAAGAACATAGGGGGTTGTATCCTCCTTCTGGTTGTAGCCATAGAATTGGGGAGTTGGAGCTTCCCTCAGGTTGTAGCCTGATAAACTAGGGGGTCGGAGCCTCCTTCCAATTGTAGCTAGAGAATTGGAAGTTGGTGCTTCCTTGAATGTAATTCTTGACAGATAAGAAAAAAAAAATGTGGTTTTCTCCCGCATTGGGTTTCCACGTAAATATTGGTGTACTGTGCATTGTGTGGATGTGTTTGGTATTGTTTATTATGCACTAATGAATGTTAATGCTTATGATACAGTAAGATATTGATGATGAATAGATGAACATGGTTGAATAAGTAAAATAATATACTTTGTGGTTTAAAGGATTAACAATTGGTATAATTGCCCATTATTGAATCGCCCCCCCTCTCAGTAATCCAACAGAGTCCATTCATGGCCATTGGACAATCCTTAACTAGTTCAATGATCCTTCTCTTTTCTCATGTTGATAGCTAAACCAACCAAGATTTTTCATGTTTGCTTCTTTGTAAATGAAATATTTCAAAAAGATTAGGATTTATGTAACTATGACTATCTCTAGAATCAATTAAAATGGCTATGGGTTGATTATGAATATTACCTTCTACTTTAATCATGGGATATTGGTACTCTAATTTCTTGTTATCCAAGGATGCATAAATCCTTGGCATGCTTTTGCCTATGTCCTCCACTATGTCAAACTCCTGAATATTTTGAAAAATCCTAATATTTTCTCCTTTGTGAGGGAGATATGTATACAAGTGGTCTCCCTCACATCCCCAAGATTTTATGTGATGTTGTCTTGGCCTTTTCCCAAATAATTATGTCATCTTGGGATAATTTTGTGTTGACTTCGCTTGATGATATGTTTGAGATATATTTCTATAAAAAGGTGGCCTAAACCATTTCTTTATTTTCTCCATCATGTCTTTCTTTTTGTCATCCCAAACCTTTTGGAAATCTAGTCTTCCTCTATTCTACTCATAAATGTACTTTTATTTCCTTATGGTCTCTTCCAATGTCTTGGGCTCATCAGAGTGTATCTTATCACTGTATAAAGAAGGTATGCCGCTTAGAAACCTTTGTATTTTAACATTCTTGTCTCTTATAAATCCAACATACCTAAAAAATTCGAAGAGCTTCCTCTCATACTCATCCATTATCATGCTTCCAAGCTTGAGTTCAAATAACTCTTTCATCTTCTTTTCATAATACTTCTCYGACGAGTATTGTTGTTGGAAATATCTCTTGAATTTCCTCCAAGAAACTATCTTTTGATCGATGCTTAACCTTCTTGAGTTGATCCCACCACATAGATGTTTTTCCTTAAAGATGATAGGTTTCAATTATGGCTTCAACATTTGACGAATAATTGTGCAATTGGATCACCATAAAATGATCACCATAAAATGTGGAAGGCTTAATATTTCTAAGCTCTCCTTCAAGTCATCTACCTTAGACCTCCTCCTCTATCTTTGGATAGGGGACACACTTGGGATTCTCTTCGACCTTGAATGTGCATGCACTCTTTTGGTCAAGTGTTCTAGTGAGTGATGATGATGGTTATGTCTACTAATAATTTTTTACTGTCTCGATCCCTCATGGTCATCCTTCCTACAATGTGATATTGATTCTTCTACTTATCTTGCACTAGCTACTTACTTTGTGACATAAATTTTATTGACTTTTATTCAGACTCTGTAACATCTCTTCATGATCTCTCATTATCTTTTCATTGTCTTCTCTATAAGTTTTCACTTCTTTATATAGGATTATCATAGTCTTATCCAGATCTACGATCTCTACTCTAACCAAACATCCATTGGACTCAGTATCTACATTTCCCATGCTGACATGTAGAAATTTGACCTCCTCTTCATGGATATAAGATGCTTGGGAATCCTCCATATCTATAGTTCCAATATAGGAATAAGAACCAAATATGCTTTCCTGTACCTCTAATTCTACCAGAAATGTGCATGCAACAATTGTTGTTAGAGTTATTTCATAAATTAGATTACAGGTCATCCTTTCAACTGAATTTAAGAGTATGGATGCATTGAAATATGATTCTGATTATATATATACATTCTCCTCTAAATAAACTTTCCAGTGACTACTTGTTTTCCCAAATTGGAGCTCTGATTCGATAGTTATGGTCCGCAAATGTTTAGATTGTTTCCTCATTTTTATCCCTCCATTCCATAAGTGTCTTTTCTTTCATCCTATACCATTTCAAGCACTGAGATTCCAATTTTGATTCCAAAAATGTCTTCTATGGTCCATGATATTTCCATGGACTACTCATGTGACTTAAATGGACTTATGAGCAAGGATTTATTCCCTTTGGAAGTAAATTGGTACCTAAATTATACCTTGTACTATTTTGGTTGTAACTTCGTCATACTAGATATGTTTTGCACTCAACATATCTTGTTGCAAATATCTTACTGAGTTATTTCATTCTAGCAACAAAGACACTGTGTATCGATGGTACAGACTATTGTCTCGATTTCAACTACCTCAAAATGTTGTTTAGGCCCTCAAAATGCCTCTGCGAGTTGATGACCTTCAAAATCTAAAACAAATCGTAGAAAATGATTGATTTACTGTTGTAATAGTTTGTAAACCTGATTTGTTGATCTCAAAATTGGGAGTAATCCCAGTTGTCGATTCACTAAACTTTGTCAAGACCACGGATGAATCTCAACCATTGATCGGCAACTTGAAATAAATATAGACCATCCATTCTCCACCATCCAGAACTCCATCAATGATGAACGATTTTGTTTGGAAAATGAACCACCTCATTAATTTCGTTGACCTAATCATTAATGATCGACGATTTTCCTTTGAAAATCGACATGTGAGACTTTCCCGAAATTGTCGACCCAACAATCAACAATTGGAGAATTCTCTAAGTGACATGGCATGACATGTATATGTTTATGTGGCAGGATACGTGGATGTTGGCATGGAAACTTGGCTAGCATGGCATGACACTTGAATTTTGACGTGGCATGACATGTGGATGATGATATGGCATGACACGTGGATGTTGACATGGTATGGCACATCATCCTCTTATTTTTCCTTCATCGGTGATTGAAACTTTCTTTGGGATGGATGAAACACTTCACCAGTTTTTCCAACCCAACCATTGACAGTTCCCAATTTATCTTGGTCAAATGAAACACTTCGTCGATTTCATTGACTCGACCATTAGAGATCGACAATTTCTGTTGGTTGACTGAAACACTTCGGTGATTTTGTTGACTCGACCATCGGTGATCAATGATTTCTCTTGGTCGAACAAAACACTTCGCACATTTCTCCAACCTAACCATCGACAATCGACGATATCTCTATATATTTTATCCTTGTACAATTATTTACTACAAACATGTTTTCAATAAAATAACATAAATGATACAATGATAAATACACACATTACATAGATATTTTTCCCCTAGAAACTCAAACCGGGAAAACCATCATATTCTATATTCATTCACCATACATTTTTTACAATACAATATACATATAGGATCCCGTGGTATCCAAAAACCTAATCCAATAACCCAGATTATTCAACAACTCTAATTCCTTCACCGGAAATAGAAAACCAACGGTGAAAATCCATGTGTTGAAAAACCGCCCAAAAATGGATGCAAAAAAAACGCCCAAAAAAAACATTTCTAGGGCACTTCCCATGAAACCCCATGCAAGGGGGCTTCTGCCCCCCTGTGACCCCCTCGAGAAAGGGGGTTCTCCACCCCCTTGCACACCCGGCGCAACATAGACACTAGTTCTAACCATGCAAAGAATATAACACATACCCAACACTCTCTTGGTCGAATGAAACACTTTGCCTATTTCACCAACCTAACCATCGACAATCGACGATCTCTCTTGGTCGAGTGAAATACTTTGCCTATTTCACCAACTTGACCATTAGTGATCGATGATATCTCTTGGTCAAACGAAACACTTCATCGATTTTGTCGACCCAACCATCGATGATCGATGATTTATCTTGGTGAACCGATTGAACTTAGAAATGTGTCAACCAATTCTTCGATGGATTTGGATCACCGATATTGAGATCTAAATATGTCTCATCCATTGATCTGTTAAACTTTTTCAAACTTCTCCAATCCTACAAATGAATCTCAACCATGGATCTTAAATGTCTAAACGATCTGGGCCGTTGATTTTCCAAATTCTACAGTCACTATTAAAATGAAAAATTTGACCTCTCAAGCCAAATTTAACTTTACAACTTATAAATTGAATCCCTTCACAATCTCTTTGACAATTTTGAGGGCAATTTCGACCTAAATGTTCTCACAAATATGGGGATTTCACTTTGGTCTCAAAAATTTCCCTAAATACGTCATAGATCCAAAATCTTTAATGAGGAATTCACCAAATTCGCACTAGTCCTTGGCCCATATGGGTCCATTGTTGAACCAAAAGATTTAATACCACTTTGTAATGTCCCCCACTTCTAAACCCAACAATTAATTTTTTTTCTGATACCAATTAAATAAAATGTGTGCATGCTAAAAACACCCATGCAACTAACAACATTTTAAAACATGAATGCAATGAAATTCAATTTCACACAACAACATATAAATTCTTCTAACTCGGAGTTTATGCACAACAATTAAATCCCATCATCTAATGCAAGATATTCATGATTTACATGCATTTAACAACATTATGAATGCATCCAAATAAACATATTTGCAGTAGCATATAATTCACCCAGAACATGGTATATGTACAACAATTAAAACCCATAATTAAACGCAATACAACATGGGTAAATACTTATCTTTTAAAGCAAATTTGCAACCAGCTGCAGAGGATGGATGTTCCACCCAACCATAGACTTCTTGTTCCAAATCTCAACAAGAAGTCACCCTTGATCTTGGGCTAGGAATCCATAAAAGAGAGTGTCTCTCCATTATCCACTCACAGCTCGAAATTCCCACAACCAACTAATGTTTCCTTTAGCTATCCCAACTCCTCCAGCTCTCCTCCTCTCAACCTACCCAACCCAAGGAATGTACCCCCTTATCTACAAGTAGTCCCTTGGGCTATACCATTATTTTATTAGGGCTTCTAGCATAGGTTGCCCAAGAATCTCTATGTTGGGGACTCCATGGATGTCAACTACCAGGAAAAACTAACATCAACAAGCTTGCCACTCCAGTGAAAACTCTCACACAAGAAATTCACTCTAGTGGCTTGACAACCTGCTTCTTCATGAATTTATAATTCCAACAAACTGCTACACATGCCCAGTATGGATTCCTTCAAGCTCCAATACTCTACTCCTCTTTGTTGCTCCAAAAACTGCATGTAAAAACTAGTCACCTTCCCCATACAAATTTCCTTTTCCCCCATGCTAGTTTACTCTCACACTCCCCAATGTTGATTTTACTCAACCCCCATGCTCTCATAATTATGGTATTTGACTTCTCACATTAACCTTCTTACATGTATTTAATGATTGGCTTTGAGAACACTTAATCAAGAATTTGAGAAGGTTCATACACCAACTATAATTTTAGGAAGTGGGTTTGAATTAATATACCTGGATAATTCCCCGTTGGACCCCCTCTTAGACATTCTCTTAGACCCTCCCCTCTCTTGTGAAAACTTCGTCAGTGTTCGTCTTCATCTTCAGTCAACATTACATTTATTTTATTATTTTTGATATACAATATTTACATATTACATAATAAATCCTTTGACCATATAACATTATTTTTACATTACATATCACTAATCTGAAAATTAAAAACAAGAATATTACATTAAATTAATAAATATTTTTCAACATTATCTCTCTTATCACTTATAATTCTTCAATAGATAAAAAAATATATATCCATAAACCATTACTTTTACCCTTTTCTTTCTTTAAATCTTACCCTATATTAAGAACCCTTTGTCACACATTCCATTGATAAATGATTTCATCATTAAAACCCAAAACTAATTTAAGAAATTGATGGGACCCGTCCTCTCAATAGTCCACCAACTCATCCTCATCCATGGTCGAGCTCCCTACTCATCAAGTTATTTATTTATTGCATGTTGTTATCCGAAAGTAGTAATCTTATATGAAAAAGGCATCCATTATATTTTTCACATTATCTTAGTGTCTACTTATACATATCATTATATTATTCAAAATATTTCATCATCACTTTATCTTCTTATTATATTCAAAGTAGCTTTACCACTTAAATAATTTATACACAACTAATCTAATACTTTTATTTTTCATGATAGTTATATTATTCAAAATATTTCATTATCACAATATCTTCTTATAAATATATTATATTCAAAGTAGCTTTATAACTTAAATAATTTACACACACCTAATCTAATACATTTATTTTTTCATCAAAATGATACTTTTATTTTCATAAAAAATGATTTAGAAACAAGTCTAGCGAACTATGCAGATTGTCATGGAAAGAGAATGATTATTGAGTAGGATGTTGCGATTTTGTTCTTATTTTGTGCTTTTTATTCACATAAATGTTTCTTGATTCCATCTTTTCATGGTACTTTGTTTTGTTCTTATTGAGTCTCCCATATATAAAATATTAATATATTTTAAGATGATTCTTTTAGATATTTAGCAAAAAGTATTTCAAAATTTTTACGAGTGTGATCAATTATTTTAGTATGAGAATTTAATATTAAGGTAAGTTGGTGCAAGAAAATATGTTTATATAGAGTAGAAGTCGCACTGAATAGAGAAGACATAAAAGTGAAGGGATATATTGCAATGGTGAGTATGCATTTACTATCTATATTATGTAGTAGTATTGAGTTTTTGATTTGTAATAATACATCACATATTATTAGGATAATATAAGTGCAAAATCAAATAGGGAGAAAGTTTAGTGTACTAATTAATAGCACAAGAGAGAATAATTGGTTAGATGGTCAACTTCCTGATTGGGATTAAGCTTCTAAAATCCCCTCATATGCCCATTTTTTTTTCTCTTAATGGTGTGGTCAAAGATGAAACAAAAACATGGTCATTGAAAACCCTATACACAAACTAAACCATGGAAAAGTAGTGATATTTGCCTAATGTGTAGAAAGATAAATCAAGAATGTCACATGGGCTACTATCTTAAGGAATGGCATAAGATTTTATGAAATATTTTGACACTCTTAGTAAAGGAGGAATGCTTTCAAGATAGAAAAATAAAACCAACGAGAGACCCTGTGATGGTTGGTACAATGAAGAATGCAAATCAACATAAAAAGTACGACTAAATGTCAATCGAAATGAGGGGATGCATTGGATGAGTGAATACAAAAAACTTATGCATAGGGGTAAAATAACATTTCTTAGAAAAATATGAGTTAATTGGCACCGCAACTTGTCATCTTAAAAAAAATTGGAAACAATTACATTCACAAAGCTTGCAACTATGGGAGATAAATAAGGAATAAATGATAGAATATATACATGAACTTAATGAGAAAAACATTAACGAAAATTATTCCAACATGTCTTTAGAGGAAAAATAATATAGGTTATATCATAAGAAAATATAAAGGTAGACATTAAGCATCTTGCTAAGGGAAAAGACCCTTAATCCTCATAGTTTAATATTGGAATGGTTAAATGGGGAGGCACATTTTTTCATGTACTTCTCAAGGATATATATTCAATCAATTCATA
>ML788854.1:217032-230732 GCA_009831015.1 Picea engelmannii
ATGGTATTGTTAGGGAATTAATGGATGTTAGATATGTACCTAATCTTAAATCAAATTTGATTTCATTGGGAGTGTTGGATTCTTGTGGATATAAGTATACAGGTCAAGGTGGAGCACTCACATTGTCGAAAGGTAATTTAGTAGTGATGAAGGCAACAAACGTTGATAACCTTTATAAGTTGGAAGGCAGTACTGAAGTAGCATCTGAAGTGACAGATGTGTCTTCTTGTTTATGGAAAAAACATCAAGGTCATTAGAGCAAGAAAGAATTACAAGTATTGGTAAGCGATAAATCATTTCCAGACTTAAAATCTTTGTTTCTGAATTCTTGTTTGTTTTATATCTCTGCAAGTTATGATGGTGGTATAAAGGGATGTTGTGTGTGGGATCCTACTTCTCACAAGGTCATCATTGACAAAGATATAGTATGTATGGAACAACCAAAAGGGTTGATTCAAGATCACAACGGTAAATTTGTTTGTATGTTAGATAATTCATTGTATGGCCTATTGGTACCCAGGCAAATATACAAGATGTTTGAATCTTTCATAGTGAGTCAGAATTTTTCAAAGGGTAGGAATGACTATACAGTTTATAGTACATTCACAGTCTTGATGTTATTTGTTGATGACATGCTCGATGCATGTTGAAGCATGGATAAAATCAGTAAGAAATTGACTCAGGTGGATAGGACAATTCAGATGAGGGATCAAGGAGCAACAAAACAAATTATGGGCATGGAAGTATACAAAGATGGTAATGGTAAGCTGTGGTTGGAGTTCAGTATGAACATTGTAAAACCATTCTTTATCCCTCTTTCTTTCCATTATAAGTTTTCTTCAAGCATAGGGCCTGTCTATAAAGAAGAAAATGTTATGTCTCATGTAAGTTCAGTAGGAGGTTTGTTGTATGTGATGAAATGATTAAGACCAGATGTTTCACATGCTAATGATGTTGTCAAATACGTGACAGATTCAGGTGTTGCGGTGAAATGGGTGCTTTAGTGTTTGAGAAGCACAAATGTCACCTATAATGGTTACACTAAGATGGTCAGTGATAATTGCAATGCATATTTCACAGGTGTTTTGGATAGGAGGAGATCTATCACTAAATGTGTCTCACAACACAATTGTGGAAGACATGTTGGAGGTGGAGTGACCCCTCAAGAAATCCAAACTCGTGCAAGTCACACAGGCAAGATCATGAAACCCGTTTTATTAGAGAAGCTGCAGTGGTGCTTGGCTTCTCTTGGCTTGCAGAAAAGGTGATGAAAAAAATAAAGGAGCAAGGTATCAGGTTAATTGTTGTCAAGGTGGATATTATTGGGATTTGGTGACAACGAATTCCTCTAAAGGATGGATCTGGATCCTATTATTTTGCGTTGGTTACAACCAAATAGACCAAGTTAGAATATGGATAGGGATTACATTTAATAATCAGTTTTTTGTGTGAATGTATAAATTCATGTAAGCCCGTAGAGGCAAAACGACTGAGTGTGAGAGACAGAGTGAGAAATTGTCAATCTGATGTAATCTCCATGATCTGAATAATAAGACAACCGATGCCTATGCTTGGTGGACGTGGCCCAACATTTGGGTGAACCACGTGAAAGCCATGTGTTTCTTATTTGTATGATTGTTATTTATCATATGTGAATTGTGTTTTCCGCATTTTCAATTCCAACAACAAGAATGCGCCAACAATGTCTCCTCAACTCTCCCTTTCCAATTGAACGCTAGTTCGAGAGCTCACATGGTGTTGTACTTCATAAGGATATTTTTTTATTTTGAAACCATTTTGTAATACATCGAGAAATCTCAAACATACCCTTTGATCCATCTCACCTCTACTCGCAAAAACAATATTGGAAACATCGATTCAAAATTGATGCCATGCTAATGGAAGAAATCTCAAACAAGAGAATTCCTTATAAAGTCTTAAACTTGAAACAACATAATTCTTTGTAAAGTCTTAAATGTCAGAGGGTGGATTAAGATTTGAAACAGAGGAGAGCTAAGTTTAAATTGTTGTATATCTAAACATAATATGAACATGATATGGATTAAGATTTTGAATGAAATGGAGGAGAGATAAGTTCAAATTGTTGTATATCTAAACAAAGTTTGTTTTGTAATAAAGTTTGTTTTTATCCTACTTTCATAAAAATATAAAAAGTTTTAAATACATAATTAATAATCTTATAATTAATTAGTTAAATTTAATAATTTAATTACTTCTTAATTAACATTTACAAATTAAAGTCTGAGTATTTCTTTATAGAAATATAGATCTTTCCATTTTCTTGTACAAATCTATTATTTAAATATGAGCAAATCATGGTCTTGTTTGAGTACTGTAATACATCCAACCCCTAAGTATCTTTTTTTTAGGGATGGGTCATCAAAAGTTTTCTTACTCAAATCATCTTGAATCATTTCTTCGAGATGATTCATCCTATTCTACTCGCCTGTAGCTTTCTAACGACTATTACCAAGCTCTAATTCGACCTCTGGTTTACAATTTATGGCTTCCAAAAGTCCTTCGGGTGTTCGTTGGTTGAGCGTCACATGGCGCCCACGTGGATCCATCTTGTTTGTACCATTTACAGGTTCATACCTCCTGCAGGGAAGGTCCATCCACCATCCAAAACAACAGTGAGACTTAATCCTCATCTAACACACAAGCTAAAGGATAATTCGGTGTTTGACGCTTGGACATTGAATGCCCCTTTTCTTTTCTGCACGCATGTCCTCCAGAGTCTCAAATTCCTAAAGGATCCAGAAATATTGCCATGTGGCTCCGACCATTGGGCCTTTCGACTCACCCTCGACACTGTATTCCAAACCTCTAGAGTCCCGAAGTTCCAAACTCTCGAAGGGTCCATTCTCACACGAGGTGACATACTAGATGTGATGGAAATACAGGTGGGTCCCGAATACTCCTCTTGCCACATGGACCAAATAGGTAA
This sequence comes from Picea engelmannii, assembly GCA_009831015.1. Classification (NCBI taxonomy): domain Eukaryota; kingdom Viridiplantae; phylum Streptophyta; class Pinopsida; order Pinales; family Pinaceae; genus Picea; species Picea engelmannii. Next base: position 220,001 of record ML788854.1, read on the forward strand.
TTGCAAGAGATGACACATGGCAAGGTAGAGAGGACACATGGCCCCTACAATGGGTGACATGTGTCACGTCTTAATGGGTACGTAGGGTCAGTAAAATGTCTGAATCTAGGTGACATGTGGCACGTCAAATGTGGGTCCACGTCACCTTGGGTGACGTATGCATACCACATCACCCTGGATTCACTGCCTTCCAAGTCATTCGATCTTATGGTCATGGTGTGCCCACGTAACCCTTGGATCTACGACCTCCGTTACTTCGTAACTTCGACGTTCGAGGAATTCGTGGGGTGGATCCCTCCTTGCTCCCGGAGTGGTCAACATTGGGTTGAGCATGGTATAGATCTGATGGTCACAGAAGATCCTGGAGGATTCCTAGATCTACGGTTTTCATTTCTCCGTCGCTCCGGCCTTCAGGGGTTTCGACTTTATGGCCGCTCCACTCTCTTGAAGTAGGACTTTTTCGAAGTACCATATGCAGGTCCCTCCTCTGGATGATCAGACAGATAAGAGGGGTTCTTAACGAACTCCCCAATCCCATGGCTCTCCTCCCTTCGTAACTTCGGCTTTCGGGGAGTTTGATGCTATAGCATCTTTGTTCTCCTGAAGTGGAACTTTGTCGAAGTTACCTTGGTGTAGATCCAATGGCTAAGGGGGCTCCTGAATCATCTCGAATCAATGGTTCGCATTTCTTCACGATGGGTAATTGGGTCAAGATTTAACAGTGAGGCAAGTCTGTCTGCCATGGTTAGGGAGACCGCCAAGCGCCAGTCAACCTTGTGGGTAACCAAAACCATTAGTTTCCTTCGATCGGTTTATAAACGGTAGGGTCGAAACAATCTGGAGCTCCAAACTCCTGGAGTTCCAAATCCAGAAAGGCTTAGCTCCTTTCGGGCCTAGCGTAGGGTTCCCATACCTTGGTCACATGGGTTCTTCGAAAACTCTTGTGGAATACGAGCTAATCCCTTTAGTCATAAATGGGTTAAGGACATGGGCATGATCCCTCGGTCATACGGTGAGGAGTCTGAAGGAGGAACCCTCCTTCCATAGGGTTTGAACTTATTATACCCACGAAGGTAGAGTCTAGAGGTCTGCAGGACTTAAGCATTTGAGTAAACATTTCCCCGACACTCTTGCAGGATTACAACCCATACCCCACTAGCTACTCAGTTGAAGTAATCAGAAGACCATTTAAAGCATGGGTTCGCAGAGAAGCAATACACATTCCTACCTTAATCATTCAATACATAACTCAGTCATAAACATACAAATATATTTACTCATCATTTTAATTTCAACACATAGAGTATGAAAAATACTTGTTAGAAAACCAGAGTTTGTGAAGCGACTGCTGAAAGGGGTACCTGTTTCCACCCAACCATAGGTACAACCACTCCTAACAGATTTACCACTGGCCACCCCCGAGCTATACCATGATGCTCTAAGAGAGACTATTTCTTCTTACTCAGCGACAGTCAAGGACGGAGGTTAGTCTCCTCCTCCCACGGGAAAGGAAGTACGCATGAGTACTTCCACAGTCACTCGGCGTCCTCGTTTATCAGCTTGTAATGAAACGAAAACCATGCCAGCCACTTCTTGCACCCATAACGAGCTTATTTCTCAGTTCTTCTTCAAACCAGAAACTTGTAACCGCTCTTTTTCTCTTCTCGAGATTGTTCTTTTGACTCTTCTCTCTTTGCAGGTCTGCTTGCTCGCTCACTCCCTCTGCCCACGAAATTACCTCTTTCTTCTTTCCTTCCTCAACAAGGTTGTGTGGGTCCAAATCCCTAGCTCATGGTCATGTCTGGAAGTATTGCAGATGGGTACTCTACCCCATCTCCTCATTAACTCTTGAGGAGGACTCTTCTAGCTACCACTCTGATTGGTAATTCATTTCTAGTCAAAGAATTGTTCTAGGTATGATATAGAGATATCTCATGTTAACAAAAGCGTGTGTGTGCTCATGTTTCTAATAACGCGTGCACGCTTTAGGAATGTGCATGTGTTCCTAAAGTGCACGCATTATTTTTATTTCAATTTTTTTTTGGAACGCACACATGTTCTTGTACACATGTTTCTAAGGAATGTGCACGTGTTCTTGGGAATGTGCCTACATGGCTTGCTGAGTGGAGGTTTGGGGTTTGCCAAACCTGTCACATTAGGAATGTGTGCGTGTTCCTATTCACCTCATTGCCACTTTTTCGTCCACCATCTTTGTGCACTCACCCCATATATATATATATATATATATATATATATATATATATATATATGAAATCTTCACTTGAACAGTAGGTTACTAGAATGATTATTAAACTTTGATTCTACACTATATAGAAAAAATTGCAAACAAAACTCAACTTAATAAGTTAATTATTGTAATTTAATTAGGGAAAAAAATACAAACAATGAATATCAAACTCATACTATAAGTATATGTCAAACTCATACTATAAGTTTATAGTCACCAAATATTTATCTATATATACACTAGAAATTTATATTATTTTATATCTATTTGTAAAATAATATTAAATATAATAAAAAAAAATCAATAACAAAATTAAAAAGTTTCAAATACATCTTAATTAAATTAATAAATTTAATATAAACATTAATAATAATTTAAAAATAATTAATTAAATTTTAATTAATGAGAAGATGTTGTAACATACTTACATAACATTAAAAAAATACAAATATACTAAATTACATTTATTAAATATGCTAAATTACAGTTTGAGTAAACATTAATAAACATTTACAAGTAAGTAGGCAACAATTACAGATAAATAGGCTCAAAGAGAAGAGATTCTAGGGATTCATTAACATATATGGAGAAGTAAATTACAAATAAGTAGGCTCAAATAAAAGAGATTCAATAGATTCATTGACATATATGGAGAAGTAAATAAAACCTATGGCATACCTGGTCAAATACAAAACAAAGAGAGTGACACTTTCTCAAAAGTAAATGTATATCTGAATTTGAGGATGGACAGAAATCTAATATTAAACATTGTGTTTTGACAGTTACAAAAAAACAACTTATTGATGGAATACATTTGCAAACCCTGGCTTAAAGCTAGCATAAGTAGCACCTTATTGTAGTGTGAATCCAAGTCAAGTTTTTGTTGGAGATATTAATTATAAGTAGTGAGCTTTAAGTTTAAGTCAAGTCATACATAGAGGTAGTTGTGAAAGGAGTTGGGAAAAGTTTCAGAGTACAAGTTGTATGTTTGAAAGTCTGTAGAAATTGTTGGAGCTGAAACTTTGTATAGTATTGTATTTTGAAAACATTGCGTAGCAGTCAAGTTGATAATACATTAAGTATTTGTGTGTCGATATATCTATGAGTTATGCACATGAATGTTTTTAAGTTCTGAGTTATGTTGTATGCAAATACTTTGAAAATACTTTCTCTCTATGTCTACTCAAACTTAAGTAGGTTTATATATTCTTGAATCTGCATTAAAAATATATATGTGAGTTTATGTGCTAAGAATAACACAATGTTGATTTTTATAACAAAAAATTACTTTATTAGTGTTATATCACAGTCTAAAGTCTACCCGACAGTCTAGAAACTGCGCATTAAACTCTGAGAGCTCACAGACAAAATATTGAATTGCCTAGTCTTTGCAACTGCATCGCTGAGTAAGTCTGGGCGCTCTAGATCCCAGAGTTTTGACATAGTTACATTCAAAACACAAATAAAAATGCTATTAAGAAATGATACCCAATTTCTTTGGATCAAAGTTCCCTTTTAACCAAATGCCCTTCAAAGTCCACATCTAAATTTTTTATTTCAAACCAAATGTCCTTCAAAGTCCACATCGAAATTTTTTCAAAACACTTTTATGTCAAAGTTTCCCTTTCAAATAAATATTTCACAAATTCAATATATAATTTTTTTAAGATTTCAATTTTTTAAGCTTTTCATTTTAAAACTCCTTATTTCTTTCACAATAAATATTTTACAAATTCAACATCTAGATTTTTAGCTTTCCATTTCAAAACAATTTCAAAACACCTTAATGTCAAAACTTTATTTTTCACCCAAAAAAAAAATATCATATAATTTATTATTGAAATATATATATATATATATATATATATATATATATATANAAAAAAGGAATGTTGAATAAACTATATATATATATATATATATATATATATATATTAGTAAAAAAGGAATGTTGAATAATATATAATAATAATAATAATCTATTTTTAAGGTCCCGTCCAGCGATTTGACTGGTAAAGTCTACGAAGGTATACATACCCTACCCCCTTCTGGATTTGAACCTGTGACCTCTTAAGAGGCAACACGTGTTCTTAACCATTAAGCCCACTCAGGCTGTATAATTTTATTCAACATCAAAATATCATATAATTTTTCATTTTAAAATTCCTTATCTCTTTCACAATAAATATTTTACAAATTCAACATCTAGATTTTTAACTTTCCATTTCAAAACACCTTAATGTTAAAAATTTCTTTTTCACCAAAAAAAAATTCATATAATTTATTAACATCAAAATTTCTAAAAATTTTCATTTCAAAACACTTTAATGTAAAAGCTTATCATATAACTTTTCATTTTAAAACTCCTATCTCTTTCACAATAAATATTCTACAAATTCAACATCTAGATTTTTAGCTTTCCATTTCAAAACACTTTAATGTCAAAAAATTATTTTTCACAAAAAAAAAAAAATCATATAATTTATTAACATTTAAATTTCTAAAAATTTTCATTTCAAAACACTTTAATATAAAAACTTCCTTTTTAAAAAAAAAGAAAACAAAAAATTATATAATTTATTAACATCTAAATTTTTAGAACTTTTCATTTCAAAACACCTTAATATCCTTAATATCAAAATTTTCATTTCAAGAAATAACCCATTAAATAAACAATTGGATTTTTTCTTTAAAACTATTGATATCAAGACTTTAGTCAAAATTAATGTAACCAATGTCAACAAACTTTATTCCACCTACTTCATAGATCTGTATTCCAGCTACTTCATAGATCTATAAAGATAAATGTCAAGATTAATAGAGTATTTAAATTTATAAATTTATTTAAATAAAATAAGTAAATTTATTTAATTAAATAAAATAAATTAAATTAAATTATCACACACAATAGAGTAAGAAACTACAATTAAAAAATTAAGAATTTTTTTTTCCTATAAAAATATTTGAATTATATAGTTTCAATAATTAAAATCTCCAATTTCATTTATTTTTCTCAATTTTTAATTAAAATTAAACAAATAAATAGATAGAAACTATAAAAAAACATTTGGATTATACAATGTCAACAACTAAAATCTCCAATTTCATCCATCCTTTTCAATTTCTAACCAAAATTTAAGCAAATAAATGGATCGAAACTACAAAAAATTAAAACCTTATTGCTTTTAGAATATGCATATATTTACGCCGAGAGGCGTATATCTATTAGAGATTTTAGTTGTTGACATTGTATAATCCAAATGTTTTTTTCTAGTTACGCCGAAAGGCGTATACCTATTGGCAATGGGCATGATTAATGACCTTTTAATCTAAAATTCTAATCTGATGGCTAACAATTGAAGATGATGGCATATTCTTAGTCGTCCTCCCAAATCAATGAATGTCATTTACTCTTCATAACTTCCTTGTATTTTTTAATGCATCCTTAACCTGTTTACTTTTTAACATTTACCTAATCATATTAAGAAATTACTGTAGCACCATATAATTGTGACATTTAGATTATTAACGGGCACTACTTCAACTTCCTCCTCAGTTGTCCATGTGTCTCAGCTGTCCGCGCGTTTCATATTCGATGGCAGACCCACCTATTGCATGAGCATGGAGCGTTTCATGAGCATGGATGGTTCGCAAGTTAGCGGCTGTGTCTTTCATGAATTTGGTAAAAGGCATAGGCTACACTGCAGCCAAATATGCATGGGCAGTTAACTGAAAAGGTTGAAAGGGATCGTGGTTCTTGAGATTGTAAGTGGGAAAAAATGCGTGGACACAAGACTGCCTGCCTCTCTTCAGCTTCTTCTCGAATGGGCGAGTCTTTGTTTTGATGAAGATAACTTCAATTTGATCATTATATCAAAAAGATATTTTATTACACATGAAATATTCAAATGATATAACTACCACAGTCGCTAATTACCAGCCGATACCTTTCGGCGTTCTCAGCCGAGAGTTAGCCATAGAATGCCATACAAATTTTCAAGTAAGGAGGCCCCAATTCAGCAGTCGGGGCCAATCATGAAATTGGGGCTTCGCCATAAAAGTATTTGGGGAGGGAGGCCCAAATTTGGTAGTCAGGGCCAATTGAAAAATAAGGACAAGGGAAGATGTGAAGTAGTGAAGAGAGGTCCTAATTTGAGAATCAAGTCGATCATGAAATTAGGATAAATAAAGGTTTCGACCAAAACTTCATCAAATTCAAAAGCGACTTCAAAGTTTAAACCATGGGTTGACAGGATGCCTAAATAGAAAATCAGATTCAATTTGGAAATCAAGAGGAATTTCAAGTACCAAAAGTAGACGAATGACTTGATTAAAAAATTGGGCCTGATATCAAAGTTGGAGAGAAATTCTAAAAGGTGGAGGAACAAGGCCCGATCACAACGTCAAAATTTGGCTTTGAAAAGGAAGAACTTGAATTCAAACTCTTAACCTTCAGGATCCATTCATAAAAGCATTCAAGTAGGAAGGTCTTGATTTGCTAGTTGGGTTCGATCACAAAATCAAGGAAAGTGAGTAGATGAATTTGTGAAGGAAGGCCCAGATTGGAGAATTGAGGTGATCATGAACTTTGGATTAAAAATATCAACAAGACTTCATCAAAGTTCGAGATCTAGATCCAAAAATTTGAGCCACAGGTTAATTGGAATCACAATTTGACAATCAAAACCATGATGAAAATAGGAGAGAGCTTGAGCACTAAAATAAATTAATGACCTGACTGACAAATCAAGCCCAATTTTGAACGATGTGAAAATTGGTGCATTAAGGTAAATTAAAAACTAATTAAGGAAGAAAAAATTATGGAAGGGAGAGAAACAAAGTCATAATCTGATCTGAATTTTATGAGCAGAATGAAATGAATACATATTATTACTAAACAATGCTAACATAGAATAACAAAGATACATTAAAACTGGTTTTTATTCAATAAGTAAATAAGTTGAAACTATAAAATGCAGTGGAAAACAAACTTACTGGAATGGTGGCAACTTATTTCTGAGAAGAGATGTGACGACTGCACTCATTCGCAAGAAGTTGATTACAATGAGGCTCTCAAGTAATTTTTACAATAAGCATGAATTTCAAAACCCTATAAATCCAAATACCTAACCCTAGGAGATGAAATGCCAAAAGTCATGTGGGCCCCGTTGGGGTAAGCTAGTACATCAACTTCCTAGGGTTGTAACTTTTGCATACGATCTTCGTTTTAGGCGCACGATAGCTCGTTAGAAAGGAATATATGAGGACTACACATTTTCCCATAAAACACTAACTTCGTGTGCTATTTCACTTTGGAGAGCCCTAAAAACGTTGTTTAGGGCCTCAAAATGGCCCCGGAAGTTAGGGACCTAGAAACTAGGAAAAAACTGCAAACTGGAAAACTGCAAAAAATGAACCAGTTGGAATAGGTGGGAGACCGCCAAAATCCATATGGATCAATATAGACCCCTTAGGAAGAAATGGTATCCATTGCATTGAGTTCCCCCATCAGATGAGCAAATTTATGTTGAATTTGGCCTCGGGTGAGCCATTTGCCTTGGTGCATGAGTTGCCCTGTGTTGAAATATCGATAAAGTTGGATTCTTTGTTGTCGAGTTCCAAAATGTACCCATACTCGTTCAAAGAAGAGTATATAAGTGGCTTCTAATGTGATTATTTTCTTCCAGGCGGCCAAAATCGTCATCATGGAAAAGCGATCAACAACCAAAAAAACACAGTCATTTTGCCTCTTGGTGGACGGATGGCCCGACATGTAATACATTGAGATGGATTCCCATGCCCTATAAGAAGTAGGAAGAGGGGTGTACAAGCCCTGTTTCTTAGTGGTTGGTTTTGAGATAGCGCAAGCAATGCAGGACATGATATACTTACCGACATCATGTCGAAGTTTTGGCCAATAGAAATGTTTCTGCAACACTACCACTATATTTTCATTGTTGAAGTTTTCGACCACCCGATTGTAGTGGACTTCACAAACCAGCTTCTCTCATTCGTGTGAGGGAACTTTGAGATGGCCCAGATGGCACAAAATCCCATCCTGAGGATGGAAATTAGCGATAGTTGATTTTGCACCCAACATTTGATAGGTAGTGGCCAATTTAGGGTCTGTCTCATAGAGGTGGCACCATCTGGAGGTCTCATGGCCACAAGAGTCTAGCACTGTGGTGAGGGTTGCAACTAGAGGCTAGCTGAGGAAATCAGCGACTCGATTGGTACTTCATCTTTTATACTTGATGTTGAGGTGGAACTGCTGCAAGTATGTGGACCACTTCTGATGGCAGTCATTTTGCAATTTCCTTGTGTCTGCATGAATTGCAGAGGCTTATGATCAGTGTGGATGACTATCTACTTCCCAAGAATGTAATGTCTCCCCTGGCGGAAGGCTTTCACAATGGAGTAAATTTCTTTGTCGTAATTAGGGTACTTACGAAGAACATCTAATAGTGTCTCACTATGATAGGCCATCAGGTGGCTGTGCTGAGTGAGAACGATGCCCACAACATAGTCTGAAGCATCTGTCTTGATCTCAAAGAATTATTCCAGGTCTAGTAATGAAATTACTGGGGCTGAGCATAAGTGTTGCTTTAAATCATCGAACGCTTGTTTTTATGACAGGCCCCACACAAATTTCTCCTTACCACCACCCCTGGTTACTTAGCTGAGTGCCCATGCAATATGGGAGAATCCAAACACAAACTTGCGATAGAAATTCGTCAGGCCTAAGAAGCTCCAAAGCTCACTGAGTGTGGTTGGGGTTGGTGAGTCACAGATGACCTAGATCTTAGCTGGATCCACATGCACACCATGATGATCAACAATGTATCCTAGGTAATGGACCCTGCCCATGCCGAAGGAGCATTTTTCCAAGTTGGCATATAGCTTGTGTTGTTGTAGGTTGTGTAGAACCTATTGCATATGTTGCAAGTGTTCCACCCAAGTCTTGTTGTAAATGCGGATGTCATCCAAATAACCCACTACAAAAGTATTGGTGAAAGGTCACAGGATATCATCCATCAGCCTCATGAAAGTTGTTGGAGCATTTTTCAAACCAAAGGGCATGACCAACCATTCAAAAAAACCTTCGACTTGAAGGCAGTCTTCCATACATCTGTCTGTTCTATTGGGACCTATTGGTATCCAAAATTCAGATGAATCTTACTGAAGTATTTTTCCCTCGTGAGTTGATCAAGGAGGTCATCAATTCATGGAATCGAGTACCAATTCTGGACTGTGATTTTATTTAGGGTCTGGTAATCAATGCAGAGTTGCCATGTCCTATAATTCTTTTGTACCAGCACCATTGGGCTCCCATAAGGTGATGATATGGGACAGATGTGCCTCTTATGGAGTAGTTATTATATATGTCACTTGATATCCTCATTATCTAACAGAGAATGGTGGTAGACTGGCCCATTGGGAAGCGATGCACCGGGGGTCAGATCAATGGGATGTTTGATCTGACAGTGAAGAGGTACCCCGGTAGGTGAGGAGAAGATATCTGATTATTCTTCCACAACCTTATCCACTTGCTTCTACTGCATGGAGAGGTCGGCCACGGAGGCCTTGGATGTGGCTGCGATTTTTTTCTTAGTTTGAGATAAAATCACGAAGAATACAAACTTCCTGGTTCGAGAGATGGCCTTCCTGCATTTCTTAGCAGATCAAGGAAATAATACTAGGTGGGATTGCCATGGGTATCCTATACAATTTTCTGCTCAAAGTAATAATAATAGTCTGAGGCCTAGATTCATTTAAAGCATGAAGTTTCCACAAAATTTAAGGTTGGACCAAAATAACATTACAAACTTCTAGAGGAGAAACATCACACAATACCTCATATTTGAAGGGCTTGATGTTGTACGATAGGCGACACTGTTGGCTGATGTGGAGATCACTTCCTTGGCGGAGCCATCCAATCTTGTAGGGATGCGAGTGCAGCGTTGTCAGCAGGTCTATCCACTTGGTGACCTCTATTGATATGAGGTTATTATGGCTACCACTATCCATTTTTAAGTGCAGTGGGGTTCTTTTCACCCACATCTCTAAATGAAAAAGGTGTTTTCCTTCCTCTGGCTCATCTAGTTCACGTGGTTGGATCTTGGTGGTAGAAATGGTGGCACTAGGTTCCGCATCAATGATCTATCTCCCCCTTTATGGTTTTGACTCCGAGTCGAAACCCATATATGATTCAGAGGCTTTCACCTTCGCCACTAGCAACTGCTTTGAACGACAATCAACAATGTTATGCCATGGGCTCTTGTGGAAGTCGCACCACTTCTAGGTATCTTTCTTTGTCTTTCTAGTGTCTTTTGCTTGCGGCTTGTGTAATGTCCCCCACCTCTTAGAGAGGTAATGAGGAGACTCAGTGACCTGGGCACCCCCACTAGGTCATAGTCTCACACTGAAGGGGGGGAAAAGTCAAGAAGTTAAAAGTTATATTTTTAAGTTGACTTAAGAAAGGAA